>APFE030793417.1:63138-104832 GCA_000404065.3 Pinus taeda
TTAAATTAATTGGTGATCATGTTATTTATTTGGTCTTGTATGTGGATGATATGTTGCTGGTTGGAAATGACAAAGAAATTATCCAGGATTTGAAAACCCAATTGTCCTCCAAATTCAACATGAAAGATTTTGGTGCTGCAAACTATATTTTGGGCATGGAAATTAAAAGAGATTAGGCAAAGAGGAAGCTTTCGTTAAACCAGAGGAAGTATGTCGAGACAATATTGCAGAGATTAAATATGGAGGACATTAAACTGGTGAAGGTTCCTATTCTTGTAGCCGTAAAGTTATCTGCTGAACAGTGTCCTAAGACACAAGAAGAGGAAGAGGACATGTCCCATGTTCCATATGCAAGTGTAGTCGGTAGCCTAATGTATGCAATGGTTTCTACTAGACCATACATTGCACATGCAGTGGGAGTATTGAGCAGGTTTATGTCAAAACCAGGAAAGGAGCATTGGACAGCAGTGAAGTGGGTTTTCAGGTATTTTCATGGCACTAGTGATTATGGTTTGTGCTACCAAGGAAGACCAAGATTGGACAGAGTGTTGGATATTCATGGCTTTGTTGATGCAGACTAGGCTGGAGATATGGATCAAAGAAGATCTATAAGTGGGTATGTGTTTAACCTATTTGGAGGTGCAGTTAGTTGGATGAGTAAGAAGCAATCTGTAGTGGCATGATCAACTACAGAGGCAGAATAATTGGCAGCGACTCATGCAAGCAAGGAAGTAGTTTGGTTGCAGAGATTGTGTTCAAGTATGGGGTTAGTATAGGGATCTATAAGGATAGGCTGTGACAACCAAAGTGCAATTTTCTTGGCAAAGAACCTTGCATATCATTCAAAGGCAAAGCACATTGATGTTCAGTATCACTTTGTGAGGGATATGATAGAAGACAAAAAGGTGTTGTTGGTAAAGGTGGACACTTTGAAGAATAATGAAGATGCATTGACAAAATCTATGAGCTCTGAGAAGTTCTCTTGGTGTAGAGAAACAATGGGCATTGTAGGGCTAGATAAATGACTAAGCTCTCTTGTGGCTCCTTGCGAAAAGAAAAAAACAAGTGGGATAATGTTGGGTTGTGTTATATTCTTTCCACGACTAGCCCACGTAATTAACCATGGAGTTAGAAGGGGGGCAGAGCCCCCCCTTTGTTGTGCCGATTGCATAGTAGTGGGGTCACAGGGAGTTTGAGTGGTGCAGGTAACCCCACTGTATTGGGTCCAGGGCAGTGCCTCAGAAAATTTTGGTTTTGGAACCTATGTTAGGTTGGGCGGACCCACCTATGGTTTTGTGCATGATTTTCGCACATGTTTTTGGACACGATGGTTTTCAGTCCATGTTATTGGATGCGATGGTTTTTGGTCTATGGCATTGGATGCTTCGGCATGTATAAATATGTATTATAACATTGAAAGAAACATAATGAAAAATCAAGCTGGTAGTCCCGGTTTTGGGATCCAGGGGAAAATCTCTCTGTATATGTTTTTTATGTGTTATGCTCTCGCATGGTTTATTTTATGTGTTTTAGAATTCGTATGCAGGTAATTTATATATGGGGTTAAAACCTACAATGAAATTGGATTCTAGATGGTATTCGGGTAGCAGTAGTTGGCAGCATCAGTGGATAGGCAAGACGCATAGACCGGTTCACTGCAACGTCGTGGCCAAGAGGCGAGAACTGCCACCCAGGAGGCAACCCTAGCTAAGTTAGGGTTTTGCAGAGCGTTTTCACAGAGCTTGGCATCGAACAACCGAGTTGTTCCTGGTAATGAAAAGGCTTAGGGTTAGATGCACCCAGCAGAGCCACTGAACTGAGAATCGAGTTGTTACTGGTAATGAACAGGCTTAGGGTTAGATGCACCCACCGGAGCCACCGAACCAAGTTGTAGGCTTAGGGTTAGATGCACCCACCGGAGCCACCGAACTGAGTTGCAGGCTTAGGGTTAGATGCACCCAGCGAAGCCACCAAACCTAGTTGAAAGAATGGGACTATGGTTATAATAGTGCAAATCAAGATTTAATTGACTTGACAGTTAGTAGCATCTAATGGTGGAAAAACATTTAATCGTATAACAATAGATCTGATGGTCAAGATTATGATAGAAAGGCAATTGTGGGAGTTGATTTTAGAGGGGAATGACTTACGGCATAATTATGCCCAACACTTATATATCATGGCTCCATTCATATCATACACGCTTTCATACCATACACACTTTATGGATATATGGCTCAAATCATGATCATATGCCATAAAAACTTCAACGCACAAAAAGTTTAAATGCATAAAGCATTCATCATACTTACCATATATAGCCACTTTCAACACACATATTAAATCATATATCAACCTTTGTTTAATGAATGAACAATGACTTCAACACAAATTCCAAATGCATAGAGCATTCAACAACTTCCCATTTTTTTTTACAGAGATTCGATATACAGTATAAAAAATCACCGCAACATGGTTAACAGTTTTTGGCCCTCAAAAACTTATTCAACACACATCGGCAGGTCTTTGTTCAACCATAATACTCCCAACCAAATATATAAAAACATTCTCCCACCCCCCTTTGTTTTTATTTTTTTCCCTTATTTAAAAAATGCATTTTTTGGGTATTTATATATATATATATATATATATATATATATATATATATATATATATATATATATATATAGATATAAAAACATTCGCCCACCTCCCCACCCCGAAAATATTATTTAAAGCTTTTTCTTAATTTAATTTTTGTTAATATTATCACTAATAGAAGTAACTAAAAAAATTATATAAAACTAATTTTAGATTCAAAGTAGAGTTTTATGTTTTTTATTTTCAAGGGTGGGCCATATTATCAATTAATTTGCAATTTTGACCTTCTAAAGAAAAAAATAAAAATAAAAATATTCTAAAAACGTGAAAAAGCTTAAAAAAGCCAATATTAAAAAAAAAGGATAGAAAAATTTGATTTAAAAAAATCAACATTTGGAAAAAGAAAAGAAAAACAAATGACAACACAGTTGAAAAACTCTTAAAAGTCAACGTTTGAAAAAGAGGTAGATAAATTTGAAAAAAACTTAAAACCAACATAAAAAATAAGATAAAATAGAAAAAAAAGTTTCAAAAAACATTAAAAAAATGTCAATACTTCATAGATTAGAAGATAAGTGTATATGACTATTATCCATTCACAACAATAATATTCTAGTTATACACATGCAAGCCACACTTTAAAATCCTGGTAATTTTAAGCAACCAAAGGTAAACACCCTACAATCAATCATCGTGAAGACACTACCTTTATAGAGACTATTGGCCTAGGTGGGATCGACCTAGGTTCAAAGTGTACTGCATACCAACAAAACCTTCAACCACTGGTCCTCTTGCAACAATTTGCAAGCAAATCACAATCTCAGCCGAAGTGATTATGGGAGGTTGCAGAACCAGGTTTCTGTAGCTTGAGGGATACTACTTTGTGGAACCCTTGTATTTTCTTATGTTTTAACACTTACTTATTACTTCGCACTTATACTTTACTTTACATAATTACGTTCATCACTTAACATATCATAAACGTTCATAAGTTTCACAATACTTAAATAAATTGTAGATAATAAGCAAATAAACACATGTAGACACAAATTTTACCATGGTTTATCCCAATGTGGGACTGCATCCACAAGAACTGTTGCTTATAATACATAAATTGGACAACAAACAGTTCTTGACCTACGCACTCAAATACAGGTCATCTGCGCACACAGTTGCAAACTTAGGCCTCTGTGCACTCAGCTGCAAAGCCTTTCCTTCACCACAAGAATCAAACCATAAACATGGATTGGTTCTAATTAGCATTTACTTCTTTCTTTATTATTCCTCCCTATATAATATTACATTGAGGGATTACATCGCTTCAATACCATGGACCACATACCATGGTTTCCAAATACAAGGGACTATGGTCCAAAACCATTCAACTTTTACAATTATATGCTTAAACAAAAAGGGAGGGCTTCACCACAAAGCACCTATACGGTGTGGTAGGTTCGCTACACGGTCTACTTCACTTTGTACTGTGTGCTTTATCCTTAAAAATCGGCTTCCTTGCCCAAAATTTGGCCAAGTTGGGTGGTGCCCAACAGGCCCCCAACACTCACCTATGACTTGTCCTAAGTCACTTAGTTGTTGTGCCCTTGATCTTCTCTGCAATGCTGTTATAGGCCTCATTGAACTGTTGGAGCACTTTTGTCATCCGCTTATCCTCACTACATGCTTCCTATAACAATGCTTCTATTACATGCTCTGCAGCCTTCTGTAGCAATGTTGCCTCCTTATGTTGAAGCTCCTGAAGCTTCTCATTTACCATCTATGAGAATTGAAGGGCCTCATCCTGCCAAGGCTGAGTTCTTTCTATAAGTGTCTTCTCTTCCCTCTTCATCTCTTCGATCCTCTTCTGCAACACCTTACTTTCATTTATCTTTGTGAGATTATGTGATATAAGCAATGTCTTCGCAACTACTTGACTTTCCCCTAACTGTTTCTGCTTTGGCTGCATCTCCTCCTGTAATTTCTGAACATTTAGATCTTCTTGTAGTGAAGTCCAAATTTTCATACTCTCATCCAGTAGTTTGTTGTAGTCCTCCAATGTTGTAGAGATGCTAACCATGACTAACTTTAGGTCAGCCTTCCTTTTTTCTCTTACATCCTACGATATGGCTGGCTGCAGCTTCAATTGCATCTCACTGATTTTTAGCTCATACTAAAACTGTACTACAAAAACTGTCTTTTTTCTCCTTGATTGCAAGGCCGAGCTTTATGACCTTTTCTTCTGCCAATTCCTCTTTACGGACCTCCATGTCTAGAATTCCCTTGTACATTGTTTCTACTACGTCTTTCAGCTGCTGATATTATTTTGCTATCTGATCTCTCTCTTGTATTGTCTGGTTAAGCTTCTTTAACAACAAAAACCACTTAATTCCCACTTGTAAGTTGAGTTGTGATACATGCTCTTCCCTTAGCTTTAATGACCTCTGTAATCTCTTCATGCAACTTACGTAACCTTGGCAGCGATACTGCTGCGATGTTCATTTTTATGTGTGTCCACTCCTTGGCCTGTTCTTGAATTTCTGTTGATTCAAACTGTAGATCCCTTGTAGGTATCTGTGTTAGCCTTGTTGCAAAGGTAGGAAATATCGACCTTCCTTCTGTAATCCTTTCCTATATCTTTGTAGGATGTCTAATTGACAATGCCAAAAGCTTCAACTCCATGATCCTTTCCTGCACACCTATGATAAGCTTGTGGTAGCGATCTTCCACCCTATTCCAAGATTCCGTTGTGATCTCCTAAACCTTGTCTCCATTATGATCCAAGTCTCCCTTAGTGAGAACTATTGGTTTGACTTCCTTTGACTTATCTGCCTTATGCTTCTTTCTCGCCTTGGAAGCTTCACCCTGCCTCTTACTTTTCTCTACGGCAGATTTCTCTGTTTCTGCCTTCTTTGTCTCCGTCATCACATCCTTACCTCCTTTATGTCTTCTTCATGATGTTCTTCTTCATCATGATGTTCTTCTTCCTCTTCTTCTTCGTCTACTTCCTTCTCTTTGTCTTTTCCATTGCCTTCGCCATGGTGTGAAGTGTCGAAGTCTTCTTCTTCTGCTGCACTATCTCCTTCCTCCTCCATTGGAGTCATCCAATCTGTGGACCATGTCTGCACTACTTCTAGTAGGTCATCCTCTTTGACCATATATGGCAATGCATGCCATTTCTTCTTCGCATCTTTCTGCGCATGTACGTATAATCTATGAAAATCAGCCTTGAACCTCGCCACGGGGTTGTATTACTTGTATAAATTTGGCGAGAGGTACGGATACTAGTTTACCAACATGTTCAGATCCATTTGATATAATATAAAAATTATTATGTTTTCCTGTGTGTGCGATGGTTGAGTGGTATTCCACAGTCAAGCATACCTTGCGGTCTCACGTACATCTTCTTCTATCAGAGGAAACTGTGTATCCTTTGGTTCCTTCCATGTCAACATAGAAATGATCAATAGTAACCAGGCATAATGAAAAGATGTACCTTTCTCCTGGACCTCCCAGCAGTCGTCCACGAATTCCTTTCATAAATACGTAGCCCAGTTATATTGGACTCCATTTTCACATTGAGCGATTAAAGCCACCACTGGTGCAGGAACTTCGTTTGCTCGACACTTCCTTATAATTTTCTCGATTAGAATGTGTGCAGCGAACCGGACTGCTTGGGCGATGATTGATATTATGTCATATCCCTTGTTGCCTTTCACTAATCCATACTTCTGCTTCATGCTTTCTACTAGGGCGTAGTCCTGGATCTTCCCGATGAACTCCTTTGTGGGGTTCTTCCCTTGGTATGGAAACTTCGTGATTCACCAAACCATCATTTCATCTATAAGGATTTTATCCCCCAACCACGAGTGTCCATCATGAATTAGCACCAATAATTGGCGCACACATGCTATATTAGTTGTGCTCCTGCTGAAGTGCGACAGATTTAACATATTGAGTAGCCTTGATTGCTTCAACCCATTTTCCCATCATTGTGCTTCTAATCTAGTCACTTTGTTGTCTAGGTAGTAAACTTGCTACAAGTATCGACCTGGTGCAAACTACAGGTACTTCATCTAGTCATTAAATTCGTTATCTGTGAATTTCAACTACGGGCTTTTTCCTAAAATATCTCCTTCAAACGACACCTCCTCCGACAATATATGTGTGAATGTCCCATACTTTTCATTTTTGGCAACCTTTACAGGCTTCGCATTCAACTTTCCTGGCAGGACATATGTGGGAAGAGGTGAGATGAACGTTGTGCCACCTTCCTCTGCCTGAATTTCTTCCACTTCTTCAATTTCGACTTGCTGGGGTTTCTTCGGTGGCTTCACAGGTTTGGCAGGCTTGTTTTGATTGTTTTTCTTGGTTTTGACTTCCTTGGTTGCTTCTACCTTAGCGATGTCTGCGACTTATGTGGCGGCGATGCCGCTACTGAGGGTGTTGCTGCCACGAGTGGTGCTACTGGTGATGTTACGGGTGTATCAGTTGTTGCTATGGTGGTTGCTTCTATAACTCCTACTATACCTTTCTTGTTAAAAATTCACTCAAATTCTTCAGTCGTCAGGATATTCATACAAGAAATCTTTGAAACTACTTCGTACTATTACTCTCTCAAGCTCTCGGTTCAGCAAAGTTCTTAATCTGAGCGGGATTTGGCTATTTATAACAATTCCAACCTTCAAACCTCATCATTAGATTTTATTTTTTCCCAATTCTATTCATATTGTGTCATTAAATGCGTATCTATCGTTAAATTCTACCAACTGTCATCTTAAATGAAACTTGACGCCTGTTTTTTCCCTTTTAACAGTCATATTTCTACTTTTCCGGCGAACTTTGTCATGTCCTCTATTGTAGTGCACCTCTGTTTTATGTTGCAGCGTCTTGCGAACTTCGACATATTCCTGATTATAACGAAGTAATTTCTTCGTTGAAGCTCTTTATACAACGTAGTTGATAGTCCAATGTCCACTTTCAACTACATGTGACACTAATACTTTCCTTCTTTCTTCTTTAGGGCAAAGTTGTAGGGACAAGGTTGTCCCTGTACAACTTCAATCTACTGCCATTCACTTTTCATTTGAATTAATTCTCAATTTAACTTCGCTAACTGTGTTGTGCCTCCATTAGTAATACACTTAATCATATATGGGCCTAACCAGTGTGTTTTGAACTTCCCTAGAAATTTCACGAACTTGTTGTTATAGAGGAGAACAAGGTCTCCTACTTGAAACTTATTTTGCTTAATGTTCCTATCATGCCCATCCTTTTCTCTTGTTTTTTTCACTTGTTGATGAAATCCTGGTGCAAACTTATCTTCTTCTAGAGCCAGTAACTGTGACATCCTTTATTCCATAATGTCGGGGTCTGCCATATTTGCAAAAGCTGCAATTCTTAGGCTAGGGACAATATATTCCATGGGAATCAAAACTTCTTGCCCATAAACCAACCTAAATGGTGTATGACCTATCAAATTTTTGCATGTAGTCCTATAAGCCCATTATACTACTGGAATTCTAAGATCTCAGTCATTCATGTTCACATTCAATACCTTGGTCAATGCACTCTCCAAAATTTTATTGAATGCTTCCATAGTTCCATTTTTTTGAGGATGGTAAAGAGTGCTCTTTTGGTGGTAAAATTGAAATTCCTCAGTTAATGCTTCAATGGTCTTGTTTAAGACACGTGACCCTTGGTCACTCATCAATATCCTTGGGCACCCAAATCTGGATAGTATGTATTCAAAAATGAACTTCGCAGCAATTTTTGCACTACAATAGTTAGTTGTAATGATTATATACCTCGCACCAGTCCTTTTCCCTGGTGGATTGATAGGTCCAACAAAATCAATAGCCCATTTGTCAAAAGCTGAGAAATTTACTTGTGGCACTAGTGGCATTTCATCTCTCCTTGAAGGTTTCCCTGTTCTTTGGAAAATATCACAAGCTCGACAAAGTTCCTTTGCATCTTTGTGTAATGTAGGCCACCATAGTCCTGCTCTTAAAATTTTCTGCGTCGTATCTTTTCCTACATAATGCCCACCATTTGCGCCACTATGATCCTCTTTTAAAATTATCTGTCTTTCGTGCTCAGGAACATACATGCGCAGTATTTCATCTAGTCCCATTTTATATAATTGTCCTACTATCAGTGAAAAATATGTTGCCTTAACCACCAATTGTTTCTTTTGTTGCGTAGTGTATTCTGAGGGAGTCATCCCTATGGTTAAGAACTAAATAATATCATCGAAGTGATGATCTGCTACTTTGATTGCAAACAAATGTGCATAAGGAAAGTTATCCTCTATATTTGTTGGTTCTTCTCCTGTCTCTAACCTTGACAAATTATCAAGTCCAATATTTAGTCTTCCTGACTTAACAAAAAATTCATAGTCATACTCCTGAAATAATAATAGCCACCTACAAATTTTTCCTCCTAAAACTGGCTTACTAACTAGATACTTTAGTGCAGAGTGATCTGTGAACATCTTAAAATATGCTCTCGGCAAATAATGTCTGAATTTCTGCAAAGAATATACCATAGGTGTATAGTTATTCTCTTCTTTAGATAGTTTCCTACCTGCAAAAGCTATAGCATGATCGATTTCTCCTGCACCAGGTTGTGCCAACACCAGTCCCAAAGTTATACATGAAGCATCCACATGAACATGAAATTCCTTATTCCAATCTGGAAATATCAATACATGCACAGTTACCATCTTTTCCTTTAGTGTGTCAAGGCTCTTTTGACATTCTTCATTCCATAAGGAAGTAGCATCTTTCTTTAGAATTTTTCCCATAGGTGCAGTAATTTGTGCATATCCTTTGATAAATTTTCTGTAATATCCTATATGTCCCAATGTGGTGTGAAGCTCCCTAACTATCTTTGGTGGAGGTAAATTCACAATGATAGAAAATATTCATAGGATCCACCATCAATCCTTGCTTGCAAACAATGTGTCCTAGCAATATACCAAAAGGTACACATAATATACACTTCATAGTATTCAGAGAAATCTAATATTGTCTGCATGTGTTGAGCATTAGTCTTAAGCTTGCAACACATTTCTTCAATAACCCAAACATTATCCAATCATTTAAGTATACTTCTAATAACTTGTTAATATGTTCTTTGAAAGTTACAACCACTACTCTTGAAAATATGGCAGGGGCATTATTCAGTCCAAAAGGCATCACTGTATACTGATATTATCCCCATTGTGTAGTAAAGGTAGTCTTATGTCAATCTTCTGGTGCAATTATGATCTGATGGTATCCTAAAAATCCATCTGTGAATGAGTAGGCCTCTTTTCCTCGTACATTATCTAATACTTCATCTGTAAAAGGTGTAGGGAAGGGATCATGCACACATGCATAATTTAATTTTCTTAGATCTACACAAATCTTGATTCCCCCTTTAGCCTTCTTTTCCTAGACCACCATAGGACTTACCCACTCTTATTCTTCCACAGGTTCAATGATCCCTGCTGCTATCATTTTATCTAATTCTTCTTTCACCTTTTCCTTATATTTTGGATTCAATCTGTAGGGTATTTTCTTGACATGCTTCACATCAGGCTTCAAAAGAATCTTCATAACTCTCAAGTATCGTATTATGCCCTTCATGTATGAGAACTTAGTGGGAAATAACTCCTGGTATTCATGAAAAATATATGTCTCTTTGCTAATTGTTTCTTCATCACAATAATATTCTATCGTTGCAAAATTCGGCTCATCTTTTGACCCTATATTCACCTTCTTTGTCTTTAATGGATTTTTTATATCATGCATTTCTATCTTAGGTCCATTCACTTCGCAGTGGCCTTCAAATTCTGCTATGTCAATATTGTGAGGGTCTTCATCTTCTTTTGTAGTGATGTTATAGCACTCTAGTATATTATGTAGCTGCGCATGCTAATCAGGCTGCCAAGTGAGTGGAATTTCATTCTCAAAAAACTTCTTTTTAACTATCTGAAGGGTTGAGTCTATGTATGGATAATCATATTCAAAGATAAATATCATTATAAATCCATCAACCATCTCTGCCCAGTTTGCAGTACCATGTCGAAGTTTTGTTTCCATGTACCAATTTTGAGGAATTGTCTCTAATGTATGGATGACGCCATGCACCCATTCTTCTTGTGGAATCTCCTTCCATGCAATCATGCAAAGCTGGATGTGTTCTCTAGGATCAGTTTGACCAACATACTTATCTACCAATTCTATTTCTACTTGACCAAACCTCACCCATATCAAGCTTCGACATTCTTTCCAAGTTCCTATATTCCTCTTATGTGTACCCCACCATCTAGCAGAAGTAGCTCTTACGCCTATATCCAGAGCTAACAATCTTTGACATTTTGGTACCTATTCTTCATATTCTTTAAGAAAAATGTTTATATTACCCAAACCATCATAAAAAGGTAAGTCACGTACCTCAGTTGTTATACAATGAACTGATTTAGTGATTCTTGCACATTGCCTTGTAGATACTTCATCTAACATGTTTTGCCAATTTTCCAATTCTTCTTCTGAATCTGACGTGTAAGAATTGTCTTGTTCCCAGCCCAATTTTCGATCTATAGTAGGGTTAATCCATTCCTCTTATTTTTTTGTTATCTGGTAAATGTTGTCGATGTCAGCTATGTTGTACTCTTCTTTAACAGGTTCAGTATACCTCACTCATTCTGATGGATCTAATGGAATAATGAATCTCATATTGTTGCTTTCAAATATCATTTTCCTCTTCTTTAAGTTGATTATAGCCATGTTAGCAAATTCCTAATCCAATCCAAGTAATACAGGATAGGGTTATTTTCATCCATAATTTCTATCACTTCAAGATCAGTAGTGTGCACCCCTTCAATGTCTACTGTGACACCTGATAATCTTCCTAGAGGAACAATATTTTGTTAATTTGCCATATTTACCTGAATTGGTGACCATTGCAACTTCGGCTTACCCATCAATTCCCAGGTTTTCTTAGATAAAACATTAGCATAACATCCTAAATCCAAAATAACATGATCCATGTCATATTCTCTGATCTGTGTAGTAAGTCTCATTTCTTTTCCAGTCCTCTTCTTATGTCAATGTAGATTATTTATTGTGTGCATATCACTTCATGGTACTTCTTTAGAAGCACACGAGTCTATCATTTCTTGCAACCCTTCTACATGTTTTTGGTGTCTTAACAACTTCATGCCAAGTTTGTAAAAAATACTTCAAAATATCTGGATCCACATCTTGTGGCGTAGTTGATATTATATTGCAGTTATTATTTTGTTCTGGATGTGCGCTGGAAGTCGAAGCCCCACCATCTGTAAAGCTTCATTTCACTTCCATGAATAATTCTTTTTCCTTCTAAATATCAAAGACAAGAGATTTTTCATTAGATTTTATTACCCATGTAGATTCAGCTTCCTTTTTCCCCTTTGCTTTATCATCTCCAGTCACCACTCCACTCCTTGTTACAATACTAACACGAGGTTCATCGGTCCTTGGTTCTGTGGTCATCATTTGGATGATTTAGGTCGGTTGTTGGTTTATTTTTTCTTGCATTTTTTCCATAAGTATCGGACAATCTTCAATAAAACTATCAAAAGATTTGCAATACTTACATGTTGTGGTAGGGTTTTGACAATCTCTTGCAAAATGTCCCACGTGGCCACAATTATAGCAGATAATTTGTCCTCGTCCTCGACCAGCTCCACCACCTCGACCAATACCTCGACCTCAACCTTTAATAGCCACCTGGAACACCATGTTGTGCATGTTCCTCATGCCAATGTTCTTCAGCTTGCATTCTATATGCATCGACACTTCGCTCCACCATTAATTTGTAAGCTCGGCAGTTGTTGTCATCATGTCCCACTGATTTGCAAAACTTGCAATACAAGTTCCTTAGGGTCTGTATGTACTTCTGCAACAAATAACAATCTTCTGGGTGGTGTTCACCTCTAGCTTTACATATCTGACACCATAAGCTAGATCAGGCATTCAATGGGTTTAAAGGGTTCGATGCACCACTAACCGTGTCGGTTCTGAAAAGAGGACATTGTTCCTTAGAATGGCCTTCTACTTTACTTTGTACACCATACCTCTTCTCTAACTTCTTTACTTTTCTTCATATCTTGTATTTACAGAGTCAATTTTTCCAGCTGACTCTGAATTTAGTGCATACCTGCACTGGTATCCCCTATGGGCAAAGCTTATAACTTCATCGCAAGTGCTAAAGCTTTTGCTTGAGTCTCTATCTTCTGTTGTGACAAAGGAAATCTTATATGTGGAAGTAGTAGAACTATAAACCAATCCTTATGTTGTTGCAGAGGTATTTTGAAGCTTACCTAATCCAATAATATCTTGAATCTTTGATCAACCAGATAGAATCAGTAGACCTTCGTTTGATCTCTTTTAGCTTTGTAATACATTGCGACTTGGACTTTAGCTTATTAAATTCTTTTATGAGCATTGTTTTAATGCCTGCAAATGATTTGTTCTGGTTGCTCGAATACTTCATGTACCACATCAGTTCTCTATCCCGAAATGTTGTAACAAGTTGTGCTTTCTTTATGTTCTCATAACAGACCTGCTTAGCATAAGAACAATAATTTATCCGGATCCTCTGATCTAGTTCCTTTAAAGATAGGCAACTTAATATCATCAGCCATAGTTCTACTTGGAGGGGAGGGGAGGGGAGGGGGTTCATAAGGGGATGGGGATGGGGGTTAGGTGGGGCAGGGGAGATAGGAGGGTGGGGAAAACCAAAAACACCTTGATTACTACTTGATTCTAACTTCGACAAACTTTCAGGTTGGAAGGGTGAATATTGCGGGGTTACCTTTGGGCTTTCGGGACAGTTTCCTTCACTTTCAGACTCACTTAACAAAGAACTATAGTCAAATTTTATAAAGGTCTTTGGATGTTGGCCATGAGATATCTTCCTAGTGTCTATTCTGTAAAATATTCCATTGCGTGTTGTTCCAGTCTCTTCTTCGGATCTTCTAAACATAAGTAGCTAATAATCTGATTGCATTCGTAAAATTCTTTTTTCACACAAAAGCATCTTAATCCAGAGATTCAGAGATCTTAAAAGCTTACATCATTGTCCTTTGAAAAATCTTCGTTCTGCTTCGTTGTAGGACACAATCGAATCTACCATGAACTCAATAATGAATCCTCCTTGAATGCTATTGATCCAGAAATTAACATCTCTTGAGATCATATTGTTGGTGTTCTTGAGTCACTGTATTAATTCAGGATTCCACTTTTTAGGTTCGTCTCCCTTAAAAAAATCTTTCCTTTCTATCAATCTTGATACCCACTCATATAGCTCGACGTGAAATGAACCAAAGAATATTTCGTACTGATCTTCAAAGACATACTTCTCCAACCACCTTTCAGTTGATAGACAATGGTTTCTATTTTATTTCTTTGCAAATTCTTATTCCTTTTGTTCTACCCATTCTTGGATTTATTTCTTCGACAAATGCTAAAACATATCCTGCAAACAGATCCCCGTCCTGACAAAGGAACCATTTGTTGGCTTAGGTGGTATCGATCTAGGTTCAAAGTGTACTGTGAACCAACAAAACCCTCAACCACTGGTCCTCTTAGCAACGATATGGAGGCAAACCGCAATCTCACCCAAAGTGATTATGGGAGGTTGCAGTACCAGGTTTCTGCAACTTGAGGGATACTGTGTTGTGGCACCTTTGTATTTTCTTATGTTTTAACACTTACTTATTAATTCATATCTACAAAATACTTCTCACTTACACTTTACTTTACATAATTACATTCATCACTTAACATATCATAAACGTTCATAAATTCCACTGTACTGAAATAAAGTGCAGATAATAAGCAAATAAACACATGTAGACATAGATTTTACTGTGGTTCATCCCAATGTGGGACTATGTCCACAGGAAATGTTGCTTATAATAAAGAAATTGTACAACAAATAGTTCTTGACCTGCGCACTCAATGACAGGTCATTTGCGCACTTAGCTACAGTCTTAGGCCTCTACGCACTCAACTGCAAAGCCTTTCCTTCACCACAAAACCCAATCACCAAGAATCAAACCATAAACACAGATTGGTTCTAATTATCAGTGCCTTCCTTTATTATTCCTCCCTATATAGTATTACATCGAAGGATTATGTCGCTTCAATACCGTGGACTACATACCATGGTTTCCAAAATAAAAGGGACTATGGTCCAAAACCATTCAACTTTTACAATTATATGCTTAAACAAAAAGGGAGAGGCTTCACTGCGAAGCCCCTATACGACACGATAGGTTCGTTGCACGATCCTCATTTGATGCACGGTCTAATTCACTTTGTACTGCACGCTTTATCCCCAAAATCAGCTTCCTTGCCCAAAATCTGGCTAAGTTTGGTTGTGCCCAATAGAGACCAACATTATCATATATATATATATATATATATATATATATATATTTCTTAAGTTAATATCTATTACCTCAAATATAAGATTATAACATATCATCCATCACAGATAAGTATAGTACAACAAACTACATTTGCTACATTCCTACTGTTAGATCCTAGGATTGATCATGGATTCGTCTTTCTTTCCTTTTCTTTTGCAGACATCAATCGATTCTGCAGAACTATCAAGAACAACTGTAGGGTGAACAATGACATCATTTTTTTGAGATAATTCCATTTGTCGAAGATTCTGCGATATATTTTGTTTCCTTGTTGCTATCCAATTGATCTAAATCATGGGTACACTTTTTCCCACTCATTGCAAAAGCCACAATTATAGTTGAGTCTCTTTTCTTTTCATTTAAAGGATGGGTCTCCTCCGCTGAGGGATGAGATGGTGCCTCCCATGGTTGAGCTGAGTTTGGAGTATTTTATTTGGTCGTAGATTTCTTTTGTTGCTGAGGGTTGTCCTATTTTTGACCTGAAGTATTCTTGGGCCCTTTTTCTCCCCTCAAATATTTCCATCCATGACTCATTTTCTTTAAATCATAGGGAGAAAAGTTCCCTTGCGAAAGGAGGCATACATTTTGAAGATGGCCAATCTATTGACAATTCCTGCAGTCGAAAGAAATATTTTCATAATCCAAACGTTGTGAAAAGCCTTACCTCTCCACTTGAGTATATTTTTATCTGGAAACCCTTTACTGAGATCCACTTCGACACAAATGTGAACAAATGTGAGAATTCCTTTTGAAATCCTTTCAATGTCTATTTTTATGAAGTAGCCTATTAAATTTCTCATGTCTTCTAATATATCTGGATGTGTCAAATGGATGGTAAAGTTAGGAAGGCTTATCCATACTAGAGCTACTAGAGACGTCATGGCAATAAGATTAAAATCAGGAGACCATGGTTGCATTAAGAGGCCAGAAGAGTAACAACGTTGTGCTTTATGACCGATTCTGATGTAACCATTCCCACATAGCTAATTTCAAGGGCCAAAATCCATTAAAATGATAAGTAATCACCTATTGCTTATTATTTGTAGCCATAAGTTAGTTATAACATTTTTCACTTCAAGAGATGGGGTATCCATTGCCTGATCCACAATGAAAGTTGACTTGATAGATATTTGGGGTTCGAAGATGAGTGTACGGACTTTAGGACTTCCTTAAAAGTCTTGGGTTGGGAGGAGGAAGGCACATCCCATCCTTTGGCCCTACCTCTCAATCTGGTGATTAGAGAAATAGAGGCATCCTTGACTATGTTATATTCTCTAAGGGATTTTAGGTCCTGAAATTGCCTTCCACCATATACAAACCAGAAACTGCCAAAGGAGATTCGTAGTCAATCCTTCATTCAAGTGGCGAGTGAAGAGACGAAATCTGAGGTTTGCTTGACCATGTAGAAGGAACCCCCTAAGAATGGTTGTACAAAGATCAAAATGTTTACCAAATATGGGATAAAACCCTCATCTGAGTCGCAGAAAAGATTCTTAAGAGAATAAGAACTCCAATGCTTGGCCAAATCTTGAAGCTGGACAAATTTCTTCAAACCTTCAAGAGAAAGCAAACTAATGCCCACTAAAGGTGCAGTTCCATCGAACTAAATCCTTGTTGTGAGCTTCTCGTTCAAACCCTTTGTCATTCAAGCATGCAAACCCATCTTCTTAGCCATGGCTGAGAGCTTCCCGTGCTACCCAATTGTGATGACATCGTTGGCAGCGACAAAAACATGCTTGATCTCTGAATGCACTGGTTAACTTGCAACAAATTATGTACTAGCCACATTCCTAGGAATTCAAGTCTATATAATAACCATTCCCTTTGATGCAACAATGATCTCGTAGTTTCAGCCCACCTAACATAATCTCTGATTTATTTCTACTGCCAATTACATGATAATCATTACACCTCCTTTGTGGTTACACCCTACAACCCTCTTCTATGTAAACAACTTGGGAAGAATGTATTCTAATAATTATAATCAATAATAATCATAATCAATACAACAATAATAGCAACATAAATTCTATAATTATAATTTTATTTAATTATTGTTTTTATTATCATTATTTCATATACAAATTATAATGAAGAATGAAAATAATTTTACGCTTAGAAAGATAATCACAGCACAATAATAAAATCATGTTAATAAAAAGGTAAAGTTGGGCATGAATCGTTATCGGCATTTACGAGACATGTTTTGAGCATTTTAGCATTCCCGGGAGGATGGGGATTGGAATGAAATGTTTCAAATCATGGTCACTCAATTTTAAGAACATGGGAGTGGTTTGGGAGTCGCTGACCTAGGAAAACCAAAATTTGCTGAGAAGTTTCTAAAACTAGGATCGTGTACAAGCTTCTTCCATGCAACCAGATTTAATGTACAAAATTATCATAATCCAAATAAAATCGATATTAAAATTTCGTGATCTAATAACTATTATAATCAATGTTAATATTAATTTATTAAATATGTCGAATTATTAATTTTAAATACCAATACCAATTCTAATTTAATTGGATTTAAGTTTTTAAATTTTTTTAAATTATTATTATTATTATTTTGTTTGTTTAATTTATATCTAAGTCTATGTGTTTAATTGGTTTTGTAATCGTTTTTGTTTGGTTAGAAATTCATTTTTTTTAGACGTAAAGAAAATGTTAATAACCCATGACTCATAAGTATATGATAGAAGTGAAAACCTGCCCCTTATAGACTACCAATTGTTCATTTCAAATAACATGATTTTCCTTTAATAATAATGATGAGACAACTTAAATTCACTTATGTACAACCAAAAATAGCTATTCCCATTACTAATTTAATAATTTTCTCACTTTATAAAAAGCACAACCAACCTCTACCATTACATAATCCAATCAACTGATATAAATTTCTATTTTATGTAAAACCCTAAACTATCAAAAATACCAGATAATTGCAGGAATAAAATATTTGTCGTGCCCACCTCGAAGAGGGTTTTCGGTAATTTATAAATATTGTTGAACCTTTTTAGTATACACTCCAAATTAACAAGGTCTACTGGTGTAGCGACAGTCCCTGCCGATGTGCAAGATGTGCAATTTCAAAACATAATTTTTTGTTGCTTGAATGTCACAATATTTATGTTATTCACTCTGTTATACATATTTTGTCTACTGCCATCATTACACAGCATGTCATTGCACATCGCTTAACCCTTGCTACATTCACACTTTATCCCGCAAGCAATATCATGAAACAATGCACAGAAATTCGATCTCATTAATTTTTGTCATTGCACACATCAATATATAATCATTTTGATTCCATTTCTTTGTGTAACTCAAGTGGGCATAGCGACATCAATCACGCTCTCATCAATGGCCCCATACCTACCTTGTCCAGCACAAAGGTCAAATATGACTTATATATTATATGAGGCAATGTCAGCAGAAAATCATAATTATGATTAACCTTACATTGGAAAATGTCTATGAACGCGGGTCCACACGTGAAGAAAAAGATAACCATGTGGTCGTTCATTTGCATGTACCCAACAATTGTCTTTGCATGGCACTTACATGAAACAAACAATGTTCTCGCATGGCACTTACATGAAACAAATAGCGTTGTAGGATGCCATTTCCATGGAATGGCAAGAATGAAGATAACAATATCCATTATTATTGACAATCTTTTTCTCTCGGCCTTTCGAATATTTTTCTCTTGGCATTTCGCCTCTGTGTGCAGTGTCCATTATTGACAATCTTTTTCTCTGTACCCAATTTTTAGGGCTCTGCAATAGCCATCTCTACTCGTAATTGTGCCTATTCCCTGGTCAGTGGTGCGAAACATAATACCACCCAACATGCATGATACTTCTCTTAGCTATGGTATAGCTCTGGGCTCACTCTTTCCTGGGGAGGCGAGGGGATATAATTCATTTGCAGAGCCCTGAAAATATGCGACTGCATTCATGATGATAGGGTTGATAAAGCTCATCGACTTGCAAATTCAATCTTGGAATGGCATAATGACCAAATCGTAGCTATTATTTCCCATCTTCAACCCTCATGTCATTACCAATAGTGTCATTGCTAAATTTAGAAGCTTAAAAACCAAAAACAAAGATAGAGTCAGCAGACATAACACAGATATATGAATCTAAAAGCTCTGCATCATTGCATCATTAGTCAAGCCAAATTTAGAAGCGTAAAAACCAAAAACATAGATAGAGTCAGAGGAGGTAACATAGATATATGAATCTAAAAGCTCTGCTTTGCTTCATCATTAGTCAATGGGGGCCCATGTCGACCATCCAACACCTGCAAGCATTGTATGACTATTTAAATTAAGGACTGCAAGTAGGAAACATCTATTTCTGAACAGATACTCCTTCTACGTGCCTTTGTTTCATCACCTAAGAGATCCTACGTAGAAAAAATTTCATAACAGGGTGCATCAGTCGATGGCTTCTTTTGCTTCGTTACTTTATGGATGGAGCAAATTTGGAGAGGGACAAGTTACTCTATGGATCGAGCAGCTTTGGAGAATGACAAAGACAGGTATGAGGAACACGTGGAAGGAAACAAATACACATGCATGGCCAAGATACACATGCAAGGTCATGCTATGTCAGCATGGAAAAGTGGTCAACAGATGGGCACATGCAAGACATCTCCTCTCACCTAATTTTGTGATCTTCACCATTGGTTGATGGTTAATTAAGGGTTGTGATAATTTGAGGTACATGCATAGTCAATTCCAGCCATGTATTACGGTTTTTCTCCATCCCTATTCTCTTACGACACCCACACCAAGCCCCTTAATCAAAATCAACAAGAGGCGGTCGCGAAGACCGTCTGAGAATCCCATAGGAAGCAGATCCACCGGTTTAGGGGCTATGGTAGCAACTGATATGGAGGCTAGATTGGGAGGAGGCGAAGGCATTAGGGCAACTTGTTGTGGCAAATGCCAGTGGATCAACTTGATCAGTGAAAACATACAAGTGTGTGGGGGTAAGCTCAGCAAGGTTGCACTTGCCAGGTTACTCTGTTTGGAGAAAAATGAAATATAAAAATTATGCAGGGGCCCTAGAAAAAGACAACTTCTTTCAACCTAAACCAAGGATGGTCGAAAGAAATTGAGAGCTAGTCCAACCTTCGACTCAGAACATTTAATGCCTTTGCCTCGACGCAAGTCGAGCTGATGCGTCGAACCCATTAGTTGGGAAAGAGGTTGGTTGGTCGAAGTAAACCCAAGTTGGTCGAAAGACATTGAGGGCTGGTCCAACATGTCTCAGGCTCAAGCAATTTTGGTTTATGGGGTTTTGGTTTATGCAGCAATATTTGATGCTACTAAACATTCATTTATATGCATTTATAAAACATTGTTTATATTCTTAGTGGCTAACACATATGTGTATGGTTATGTGGGGGAGAGTGTTAACTCTTTGTTAGATCATGTATGCATTTATGATAGTAGTTGCAGATATGTGTTTATACCAAGAAGATAAAAACTTGTATGCATAATGATGAGGTGACGTGACTCTGTTCAGAGGTTCAGGAATTTTTGCACCTTTCTTATACATGCTAATGCGATGATGAAAGAGTCCAACTCTGCAAATTATAACAGTAGAGGTATGAATAACCAACATTTTGAAATGCTTACAAATCATAATAGACTTAAAATGCTTATTCCTTCCTGAACATTTGTACCTATGATTGAGGTCACCATTTACCTTCTTATACCTTCTTATTCAACATTGAAAGCATCAAAATGAAAACAAAAACCTTCTTTTCCAGTTTTTCCTTCCTACAATTTTAAATTACAATTTTCTTCTTTCCTAAACATATTTAGGTATGATTGAGGCCACCATTTTTTCCTTCGACCATTCTCTCTTTGTACATTTGCACGAAGTCCATTCTCTCTTTGTACATTTGTATGAAGTTATGTAGTCTATGACATCAACGCTAGGGAATAATACAGTGAATAGAGATCAAGTGATTTGCAAGTATAAACAAGAAATAAAACCTACAAAATGTAAGCACATATTGCTATTGCTTTTTTGTAATTATAACAAAATTACTAGTGATTGATATTTTTACTCTAGCTCTTTTACTATATATTGAATAATTGTTAAAATTTGAACATACCTTTCAGTGTGTTGGTTTCAGTTTTTCCACTATCTTGGTTTTTGTTTTTTTCTTTGAACACCGTTGAGCTTGCCATGAACACTTTTGAGCGACTTTTGGGATTTTTTTTTTCTTTGAAGACTGTTGAGCTTGCTATGAACACTTTTGAGTGACTTTTGGGACGCTATGAATACACTGCTACTCAGAATCTGAGTGTTTAACTCCATTCTACAATTGACAAGATGACACTCTACAAATTCTAATGTATCTGTGTGAACTATATTTGCAGGAAGCAAAAGAACCACTCCAGAATTTTTGAATCACTCTGCTAATTCCTCCGCAAGTACTTGGAGGGCATGAAAAAAATGCAACTAGGGCAAAGGCAGAGGGGTTAAGAATCTGTAGAGCTTGAAGCTCATATGGTGGCAGGTGTACAATGGTGGAAGAGCTTGAATGAAGATGAGGCAAGGTGACTGAACACGTTGTTGTGAAGTGATAAATGGCGAGAAGAAGTCGACTGAGAGCATAGACACCTAGACACCTAGACTACATGCAATCTATGTGTGTCTCTTACCATATACAACCATATCTCAAACTAGTTATCAAAAGTTTTATGAAAAGCATAGAGTCGAGCCTGCCAAACTGTTTATCCTAAGTTTTAATAAAAGTGCATAGTCGAGCCCCAAACTCTTTATCCTAAGTTTTGAGAAAAGTATACAGTCGAGCCGGCAATAAGAGGCCGAAACAAAAACATTAGATAAAATTTTGTTGAGCAGAATATTTTATTTAAAACATTCGTTTAAACCTGAAATGTACAGGAATATATTATTTGGTCAAAGTGATTTAATAGCTCGTCAACGATTGAGAAAATGCAATAGTCCCTGCTATGTCGGAGGCAGGGACTAATAAGACCCAGGGAGCATCAACATTGTTGTTAAACTCAAACACCGAAAAAAGATTTACCCCCTTTTATCTTCATTTTTGTATATTTATATAGAGAATTGATGAGATTTTGTTTATTTGATGAATAATAATTTTTATTTATGAGATATTATTATAATAATAGTAAAAATATTGAACATTATAGCAGGGAAGATATTTATATTATATTTTTTTCTTTATTTCTTTATTTTGTATTTTTTTGGAAAGTGGTAAAAGATTTTTGAAAAAATAATGATTTTATTTTATATAAATAAAATTATGTTTATAGATGTTTTGAGTATTTTTGAGTCGAGAGGTTTATTCTACAACCCAATATAATGTGTAATATTGTTTGTCTGTCATCAAAGTTTAAATTTTGTTTATGTGGACCAAAATTAAAAAGATTTAAAAATCTAAAAATAGAAAAAAATTAAATAACTATACAAAACATTTAAATAATATCTACTCATAAAAAAAAATTACACATAAAAAAAATTAAATCCCTCTCAACTCATGTTAATTCTATATTTAAAATAGATTTATGCTAGTATTCAATAAACCCTAAAATTATTAATTAACTAAAAAACATGAAATTATAATGCATAAAAAACAAATCTACTTTTTTTTAACCGAAAACCAAGAGAGTAAACAAACTTGTTACCAATCATATTCATAGAATAATACAAACCATGGTTTATAAAAGTGTATATTAATCATAATCGATATATAAGTGTCTTGAGAATAAAGTAGTAGATGATCAAGCAAAATATGATAGAGGTAGTTTTGGAAGAGAGGTTGAAGCATATAGTTCTTTAGTGAATAAACACTATTTATGTTATTAATAATTAATTGAGAATCTTTATAGATATGTAACTAAGTATTTCTCTTTTCCTAACAGGTTGTAAGAAAGCTTTAATCCTATGAGTTCGGAAAATTGGTTTGTGGTCAGTCTCAGCCTTATTGAAAAATAGATGTGAAATTTTGAGAGATATATGATCCCTTAGCCCCTACCAAAGTAGGGTCACCTTGAGTTGCCCCATTGAAAAAAACACAATGATGGTCGTGCTAGATCTTAACATCTATGCAAGAACTAGAAGGAGATTAGTGAGTTGATTGTGGGTATGAATCCATTATGGCAATGCTTTGAATGGTAATATGTTTTGGAGGAGGAATATTCTCAAAAATACCATGGTTCAGAGCAATCCATATGCCACAAGAAACTAAGAGGGGAAGAGCCTTATATTTTTTTTTGAATATTGGGTTTTCATGCAAGATTTTAGAGCCTCTTTAATAGAGGCACCTTCCCACACAAAAAATGCCCCTATCAAGTTTTTGATTTGTTCCAAACTTCTTTAGAAAAAATGTAGTCTAGGTTTAGGTGGGATTTGGTAACACAACCAACCCCCTAATGCTTGATTAGGGCCTCGCGGTGACCAGGTACAACCTCCAAGGTTACTTTATGGAGATGGGGTTATGAAAATTCCTCTTTCTTCAACCTCCCTAAAAATTAATTATGATATCTCCATTATCTTCTATTTGTCGAGATCTTTTGAATGATATAAAATTTACCCAAAACTGAGCTCTAGACAAGAAGTGATGCCTATTTGATGATTCTACTCTTAAATGGCCACATAGGCTCCTAACCACTATGTGTCATCACCTCAATGGACTGCATTGGCTAGCCTAGCTGATTGGGAGGCATATTTGCCATCAACCCCCCACCTATGAATTCATTGATTTAAACTCTTTCGTTTCCTTTTTTCCCAACTTGAAAACAAGTCGTCAATGGGTGGACTTCGAATTTTCATCAATTGTTGTTCCATCTACCAACCCTTGGGGCTCAACGACTACCCAGATATATAATGCTACTTCATATTTTATTTGTTCTATAGCTATCCCCTAACATGACGATAAGCTAACACCTGGTAGGCTGATAGCTCGACATATGATAGGCCAATCATCAAGCCACCAAGTCCCCTAGAAACTAAGGAGTCAAGATCTCATGATATTGATAGTTTGAAATATTGACATTCATGTCACCATTATCTTGCATGCCACTTGGCCTCCACCTTAGTGCTACATCGGTACTCCAATCCATGTCATCTTGCCATGTCAACATGCCACATGATTAAGAACTTGCTTAATGCCACATTGGCATATCAAGTCAGTTTCCATGTGGTAGCCTCTATATCCATGTCACCTCTCCACATTAGCATTTTTCATGAGGCCCTTATCAACATTCAATGACCACCCAAATATATTGATGAGCCTAGGTATTGCAACAAGAATGCTGCAACTCCCAAGGCTACCAGCTTTACTTATCAACCTGGGGATCATACAAACTTGAAGGTGATAGTGCTATATGCACAAGTAAAAGTGAAGGTACTGCCTGTTGTCACTGCTCATCTGGCAAGAGACCCTAGGGCTTCCAAGCCAGACTTCTATAGGGCCAGAAGAAGCTTAACTCTTTGATGGAAGAAGAGCAAATCTGTCCTAAGGGAGAGCCACTTCTACTGCAGTATTGAAGAAAACAGCATGAAATGCTACACCATACCATAACCTAACTAACCATCCAAACAACTATGCTAAGCAGAATTTCTAAATTAACACTAATCTAATGTTGCTACCTAAGTTGCAGGTAAAGACATCAAAACCAGATTAAGGTGTAAGCAAAGGAAACTAAGCTAAATAAGTTTTCAAGCGGAAGAGCAATCGGAGGTCGAAATCAATGAAAGGAGGATGTAAGGATGCAGTAGCATATAGGGACCGTTGGATCGATCAATGAACAGAAGATGGATGGTGGATATCTTATCGTGGGGCTTAAGCGAATAAATGTATGAACAGGTTTAATGAATGGCGGAGATCGTATCGCGAGGGATTAAGTGAATGGATGGACGAACATGGTAATAAAGCAGATGAATGGCGGAGATCATATCACGAGGGATTAAGTGAGTGGATGGATGAACGAGATTAATAGGAGATGAATGGCCGAGATCTAATCGTGGAGATTAAGTCAAGAGATGGACGGACGAGGTTAACAGGAGCAATGAACGGCTGAGATCTTATCGCGTGGGTGAAGTTAAGAGATGGACGACGGAGATCATATCGCGGGAAAAAGAAACGTGCGGAAATGATGGAGCGGGTTTCTAAGGTGGTAAGTAGTTTCTCGCACGCCCTCAAGGCAGTAAGCGGAATTCTGAAATTTCACACGATTAGCCTTACTGCGCAACATGTAGGATGAGAAAACCACTTTTCTCACGTGCTCTTGGGTAGATAATGTTCGTGCACTAATCTGCATGAGATTGCACGATATCCGTTGGATCAGGTTGGGCTGATCAACGGTAGATATCAGCCAAGCTAGTTGGCGGTCAGGTGAAGCGATAGTTGTTGGATTAGGCGAGGCAGATTGACAGTGGGGGTTTAAAGCGCATAAAGTGAGAGGGTGATGTGATAGCCGTCGTATCAAGAGACAGATCGACAGTGGAGATTAAATCTCATAAAGCAAGTGGTGGAATCCATGTGAGGCAGTAGTTGGAGAAAATAATGAATCAGATGGTGATTGTGAAGGTTTGTTGGTGATCTGATGGCAAGGAAGCAATGCATGAAAAACGTGCTGAAGGCAGTTTTAAACGAAAATGATAGAGAAAACTAGTGCGGGTGAACAAAAAACTGCATCAAACAGTGAACTCCCTAGCTCATGCGAGAACCAGAGACCTGTGTTTTGGGGGCTGCTGAAGGATCCCTTCCTCAAGTCATGGTCCTAGAGGGAGGAGATGAGGCAGATACATCTACACACAACCTAATTGTGATCTTTTTCCTCTAACTAACCTGTGAAATGAAATAATGCACAAATGGAAGTGAACTGAAGAAAATGCAACTACTAAAGCAACTAAATAGAAAAACCATGAACAATCTACACTATATTGTTGTAACGAAAGTGCAACTACTTAAGAAAATAAACAGAAAACTAGGAAACTACTTAAGAAAATGAAGAGAAACATAAATCTATGCTACTGAAGCAAATGAACAATGAAAACCAGGAATCTATGCTAGCATAACAGTACAATAAAGAGGAGCTTTGGCTGCTCGGGTCAGGCCCTAACCCAAGAGCTTCAACCCTCTGAGTTAACTTAGAGTTGGATTAAATAGAACTCATTCTCATTATGAAAACCATGGATTACATAACAACTGTCACAAGTCTCTTGCAGCTCATAAATAAAGTAGAGTTTTACAATGAAAATATGAATCCTAATGAGGTCCTAAGCCTCTCTACTTATACATCTGATAAACTAGTTTCTGTCACTTTCACTTGCTTGGTTGTCTTTTAGTCTTCAAAGTGATGGTTTTTTGCACTCCAATGATGGAGGAATATTCGAATAGATGGGTAGTAAATGAGGAGGATTTACCTCCTATAATTACCCGCCCTTGTCCCATTCGAGTTTTGACCAAGGTCTTTGCCATAGTTCCTTGCTTTTATCCTTTATGCCTGTATTTTTCCTTGCTTTTATCCTTTATTCCTGCATTACATGTGCTTTAGACCACAAAGCCAAATATCCAACTCTAGCTCATTTCATAGACAAAATAAATCAAAAGTATGCAATAAGTTGTGAGAATAGTTGGTTTGACTAAGCTAGGTGGTGAATTAAGGCCAATTAAGGCCCATATAATTACTCAATGATGAGGCTCATCATCACCCCCCTATTGAAAGTGTTTCTCATCCTATGAGCAACTTAGTCAATATCCATGTCCTTCATGGCTCTGGTAGCCTCTCTGACATCCCATGCTTATGCTGTGATCTCTTCTTCTTGTTTACAAAAGCCTACATTCCTTTCTACTTCTTCCCACTGCCTCTTTTCCTCTTCTTCTTTTCTCCCTTCTAGCATCCTTAGGAGTAGTGGTGGACTGAGTTTTAGGCCTATTCAATTGACCTTCAACCTTTACATTGATTGCTTATACATAGGTGTCTTGTTGAGTGCCTATCTCAACCTTTGAGGGAAGTGATATTCTCTGACCTTCAAGCTGTGTGGCAGTGTGTCCCATCTCCTTTAGCAGGCATGTATATTATCATCTCTTAGCAGCCTAAACATATCCTCAAAATGTGAAATTGCTTGCTCTTGGGCAGCAAGATATCTAGGTGCCAGTTGAGGATCATTTGCAATTAGATTATGGGTGTTGATTAGGGACATGGGATTTGATTGTTCAGATCTGATGAAAAGAGGTTCATTTTTCTCTCTGGCCAATATTCTTTTCATCTCTGCAGCCCTTAACTTCTCATGGTTCATTGATGATGCCAAAGCCATTAATTGTAGATCTCCTAGGTCTGCATTAGGATCCCAAAATATTCATGTCTGTGAGAGCCATGTTGTGCAAGTAAAACTCAGCCATTTTGGCCCTATCCTCTAGTGCACTTTGATCACAAAGATCAATAAACTGATTGCAATCCTAAAATGGAATGGTGCCCCTTTCTGCTAGTGTTTTAATATGAAATTGCAACCATTTCTCTCTGAGGTAAGGAGCATAGGATTTAGCTGACATCCTACACTGGATGGCCTTTTGTTGTTCTTTCTCCTATGTTTCAATGCCTTCTTCCTCTTGATGTTTCAACATCATCCTCCTTCCCTTTTGCTTCGTCATGTTCCTCTATATTAGTATCTTCTTCATCCATCTCATCCCCATCTAACTCTGTATCTACTTCTTCATGTTTTGCCTTCTCCTCACTGACAGAAAGACTAACATCATAGATGAGGGTTTTGATGTCATCATTTTCTAGTAAGTCTCTGAAGACTGACCATTTTATAGGGATCCTGAGGTTTTGGAGGGAATCCTTAATGAGGATCCTGATCAATCCATGGTGAGCCAATTGTTGGGAATTACCTTCCTTTACTTTGTTGTTGGAGTCTATGAGTGATTGCATCAAGAAATAGGGTATGTTGAGTCTTTGGTGAACTGGTGTTTGTACCCCAAATCTTAGTTCTTCAAGCATCCTAAAATGGTATCCATAAACAACACTGTATCTACCCTCATATGAGATATATT
The DNA here is from genome assembly GCA_000404065.3 of Pinus taeda. Taxonomy (NCBI): domain Eukaryota; kingdom Viridiplantae; phylum Streptophyta; class Pinopsida; order Pinales; family Pinaceae; genus Pinus; species Pinus taeda. The sequence continues at coordinate 91,280 of APFE030793417.1, forward strand.
TGATGAGATGGTAGCCTACCTCACTCCAAGGGTATGGCAGATTGTCTCTCCTTACTCTATTTTTATCCTCTGTGGGTTCTTCACCTTCTAAAAAGAATTTCCTTTTTGCCACCTTTTCACTTATAAACCAACTACCTCTTAACCTTTACAACTTTGATCAAATGATGCATATGAATGAGTGAGTGGGATACTTACCTATCGTCTTGATGCCATGCTGCAGTTATCAAAGATCAGAGGTGTTGCTAATGGTCATTCTTCTTCCTCCTTTATTGTCTGCTGATAGTTTCTTATCTTTTAGAGTTGTCTGTGATGGAGATCTGATGCTGCTGCTACTATGGATCTCCTGGATTTGATGTTGTTGCTATTGTGGACCTCCTAGATTACCACTTGGAAATGTTTGGTGTCTCCCTTAGAAGTTCTTGATCATGTTGTTGGCTGGTGCTGTGAGGATGTTGTAATGAATGGAAAAAGGGAGTAGGAGTGTATGTGGATGCAGTGATGATGGTAATGGTTGAGGTGATTCTGTAGAAAACAAAATCTTCACCCGAATTGAAGCAATGAAGTGAAAAACAATGGAATTGATGGAGGGATGCATGGTAAGGAGTGGATAAAATGAATATATGTGAGGTAGGGTTCCCTTTGGATATTCTCTTTTCTCCTTGCTTGTCTTTTTCACCCACCTGCAAATAACAATTATGTTTTTTTTTTCTTTTTTATTATTATATATTTTTTTGAAAAACACCTAGGCTTCCTCATAGAGGTTTTCACCCTAGATATCTGCCCTGGTTGCCTCAAGGAAGGTTTTCACCCAGGGATATTCTTACCCTTTTTCATTTCTTCTCATCCTTGGGCCACCTCATGAGGTTTTTAACCCAACGATGGGGCTGAGGCGCCTCATGTAAGTTTTCACCTGAATCCTTATTCTTTTTTCTTTTTCAATGTCCTAATGAGGGAGGAGATGGAACTTGCTCCACCATCATCACTTTCTTATTTATGAACTCTTGTTTTGATAAAAGGCCTCTTGTACATTTTCAATTAGTGTCCATTAACTAGCAATGGAATGGCTTCTTCATCAATAGTTTTGATTTGCACTGAACCATTGTCATGGCATCTTTCCACCACATAAGGTCTGACCCATCTTGTGCTTAGCTTGCCCTTGAAGTCTTTAAACCTTGAGTCATATAACAATGCCCAATCTCCCTCTTGAAATTGCTTCTCCTTAATGTGTTTTCCATGCCAGATCTTCCTCTAAAGCTGAACTATCTATGTATGTAGGAGGCCCTGGATTTTAAATTCATCCAAGCCATTCAAATGTAACAATCTTTCTTTCTATGCATGACAGAGATCCAAATCTAGTTGGGTTTCCATCCTCAATGTGTTATATTCAAACTCAATGGACAACAAAGCCTTTTTCCCATAGACAATCTCATAGGGTGTAAATCCAGTGGTGGTCTTCCATGTTGCATTATAGTCCCAGGTGGCCTCAACTAGTCTTTCTGTCCAATCTTCCTGCTGCTGCTCACTACCTTGGTTAAGATGTTCTCCAGTGCCCTGTTGGTCACCTCCACTTGCCCTTTAGCTTGTGGATGATAAGGAGTGGAGGTCCTATGCTTTATTTTTTGATGGATTAGTAGTTCTTCAATCATGCTGGAGGTAAACTGGCTGCCTTGGTCTGTGACTAGCTCTCTAGGGTACCCATATTTGTAGAATATATTCTCCCTTAGGAACTCAGCCACCTTTTCTTTTGTTTTTTCCTTAATTGCTTTGGTTTCAGCCCACTTAGTCAAATAATCAGTGCACACAATGATGTATTGTTTTTTCTTTGAAGGAGGGTTGATAGGCCCAATGAAATCCATGCCCCACTTGTCAAATGGCTCGAAAGTCACTTGAGGTTGTAGGGGCATTTCATCTCTTGGAGTAGGCTTTCCCATCCTTTGGCACCGATCACACTGACTAATTTACTTTTTCACATCCTGATGAAGAGTAGGCCGATAATAGCCTGCTTGCAACACTTCGAATGATGTCCTCTTTGCTGCAAAGTGACCTCCACAAGGCTCATCATGACAGGTCAAAAGGATGCCAAAGACTTCCTCTTCCCTTACACACCTTCTTAAGATTTTATCTGGGCCAAGTTTGAACAGATTGCCCCAAATCCAGGTGAAGGAAGCTCTTTTCCTTACTATCTTACTCTTTTCTTTGGAGGGCAAGTTTAGTGGGAACTGTGCTGATACCAAATAGTTTGTTATATCAGCAAACCATGGGGAGAGAACTGAAATAGCAAACAGATTATTATGTGGTAACTGGTCATCCACCATTCCTTCTTCACCTACATGTAGATTCATTCTAGATAGAAAGTTAGCTACAACATTTTCCTTACCAGGCTTATCAACAATAGTTATATCAAATTGTTGTAATAAAAGAAACCATCTTATAATTCTAGCATTTACATCTGGCTTGTTCATTAAATATTTGATTGCAACATGATCAATATGTACAAATGTTTGATAGCATTTAATGTAATGCCTAAATTTGTTTAATGAATGCACAACAGCCAAGAGTTCCTTTTCAGTCACAGTATAGTTTAGCTCAGCCTTTGACAGGTTCTTACTGGTAAAATAGATGGAATAGGGTAACTTCTTCTCTTCCTGACCTAAGGTTGCTCCTATGGCTTTGTGTGAGGTATCAACATGAATATGAAAAGGGAGGGCCCAATTTGGGCCTCCAAGGATTGATGTCGTGGTTAACTTACCCTTTAGAATGTATAAGGCCTCTTGACAGCTCTTTGACCATATAAACTTAGAATCTTTGGCCAACAACCTGAACAAAGGAGACGCCAACTTGCTGAAGTCCTTTATGAACCTCCTGTAGTATCCAGCTAACCCTAAGAAACTCCTGACATCTCTCTGCTTTTGTGGAGGTGGGACCCTTCAGATGATTTCTATTTTGTTTGGGTCCACTTGTAGTCCTTGTTGAGAGATTAAGTGACCTAGCACGATCCCTTCAGTCATTAAGAATTCACATTTTTCTATACCAAGAGACAAATTCATTTCAATGCATTTGTGTAATACTTTGCCTAGGTTAATCAGGGCTTCCTGGAAATCACAGCCATAAGGTGTAAAATCATCCGTATGGATTTCCACAACATCATGTACTAATTCAACAAAAATACTCAAGACTTCTCTCTGGAAGGTGGCAAGAGCATTGCATAGGCCAAAAGGAAGGACCCTATAGGAAAAAGTACCCCAAGGACAAGTGAATGTGGTGTTATCTTGGTCTTCTGGGTAGATTTGGATTTGGTTGTAACCACTGAATCCATCTAGGAAGGAAAATAACTTCTTCCCTGCCAGGCCATTTATTGGTCAGTGAAGGGTAGGGAAAAATGATCCTTCTCTATGGCTTTGTTCAAATCCATATAATCAACACAAATCCTCCACTTACCATTTTTCTTGTGAAGTAACAGTAAAGGAGAGACCCACTCACTGTCTGAGATAGGGTAAATGTATCTTGCATCTAGCAGTTTTTGCAGTTCTTCTTTGACTATGTCTTTAAGAGCTGGATTCATCCTCCTTTATGGTTTCCTGACTGGCTTGCAACCTTCTTTGATGTATATGTGGTGAGTACACATTGAGGGGTGTACTCCCTTCATTTCCTTATAACTCCAAGAAAAGGATTCTAGGTGTTCTCTCAACATGTTGCATAACGTTTCCTCTTCTAAAGCAGAAAGAGATGGGTTAATTTTCAAGGTTCTCTCTAGGCCAAATTCTATGGTTTTGAAATGGAGTTGGTTGGAATTGGCCAAGCATAAGTCAATTGGATGATTTCTCTAGGTTTCCCTTACTTCCTCTTCTAATGTTAATGAACTAGGAGTTGGACTTTGGAGCAAGTGTTCAATCAAGTCATCCTCATCTTGTTGTCCTCCTCCTATGGTTGCTTCCAAAACATAAAGTTGGGCAGAATAAACCTCATCTTCTTCCTCCTCCTGTAGCCATAAAGGTAAATCATGCTCTAGGGTAGGTTGAGAAGGAGGGTATAAGACTAACTATTTGGACATATGCCCATTCTTGATGGTCATCTTACCAGCTCTGTAGCTAATGTAAGCATCAGTTGTGGCCAACCATGGCCTCCCAAGGATGAGAGGGTAACCAGTAAGCTTAGTCTTAGGATGGAGAACTAGGAAATCTGTAGGGTACTCCCAGGAGTCAATGGAGACCATCACATTCTCCACAATTCCCTCAGGGGTGACTTTGGAACAGTCTGAAAGTTACAGAACTATTGTGGTCTTCCTCAATGACCCTTGGAGCTTGAGCTTGAGCATGGTGTCCTTGGTCATCACGTTAATGGCAGCCCCAAGGTCAATCAAAGTGTGTGGGACAATGGTGCCATTGATGTGCACATCTACTACAGGGCTTCCAGGGTCCAAATATTTTGGACATATTACCTACCCCAACATTAAGTCAGACAACTGTCCATTAGTAGGGGCATCCCTTTTTCTTCTTCTTGGATGCTTGAAGCACTTCTCCTTAATAAACTTATTGTAAATAGGAACATCTTTGATTGCCTGAAGAAGGGGGATATTTACACATAGATTTTTCAATTCTCCGAGAAGTTCAGTTTCTTCTGGGGTAGGCTCAAGTGGTTGGGCTAATCTCTCAGGAAAGGGTGGATTTACTTTAAGGTTGTTTTCCTCTCTTTCTTCCTCAACCTCCCCATGTGGAGAGGGAGGTTGGTTATCAGGGAGAATTCTCCCAGATCTTAGGTTGATCTCCTGGATTTCTACAACATAAGTTGGGTATGATGCCTCTCCATTGTATTCTTGTTGAGCTTTCCTATTGTTTGGGTTCGGATTTGGCTAGACAGGCATTAGGGGTTGCTTGGGTGGAGCAGAGTGCAGGAGTTTTGGTTGGGTAGGTGGTGGAGGCAATAGGGCTGGAACATTGTTCAATTGGGGCCTCCACACCTGGTGTGGGGTATTCCACTGATGTTGTGGTTGAACATAAGGTTGAAATGACTAGCTGGCTGGCTAGGATTGATACTGAGATGCATAGGACCAAGGAGGGGGTGTAGACCAGGAAGTATGAGCAGGGGGTCCCCAACAAGGTATAGTTGTGGTTTGGTTGGGGTTGTAATATGCATGGGATGACCCTTGCATACCCTATCGGTATGGTCTAGGCCCAGGAGGTCTCCTTTGGTTGATGTAGCAAAGCTGCTCAGTGACACCTTCAGCTCCTTGATATACAACTTTGAGTCCAGGTAAAGAAGGGCACTTGTCTGTGGAGTGGTTTTCTTCACAGATTGAGAAAATCTTAATACAGTTCAATGGACATTCATTCCTAGGATGCCTCCTGGTGCATCTAGGACAAAAGATGGCCAAGGCTCTCTCTACTTCATCTTGCTTCCTTTTGATGTTCATGGTGTCTATGTAGCATATCACTTTTGAAATCTTCCAGCATATTTCCAATTTCACCCTTGATGGATAAGTTGGAGGATGATGTGCTGGCCATAGGTTAATTACCCATACCCTTTTTCCTGGCTGCCCTAGAATGGTTTCTAAAGAAAATCTTAATATCCTCATAGGGTAATTGGTAGACATCTCCTCCTACTATCATATGTATGGTATCCAAAAGATCCTCCCTTACTCCTCTAAGCAAGACTAGCTTTAGTGATTCAGGGTCAAGTGTGCACCTGGCCTTATTGTAGCTGAGCTAGAATCATTCTTCATGGTCTTATAAGGATTCATCCTGGCCTATGGTCATCCTGAAAATCTCTTCTTTAGTATCCTTTGACCTACAGTAGTCCCTATATTTGTTGTTAAAATTTTGTTGCATCTGAGCCCAAGTTGTGATGTTATCTCCAGGTAAACCCATGATTCATGAACCAACACAATGTTGCATCCTTGAGGGTAGATGGAAACAATTTTAACTTTTTCTCATCATATGTATAGTCATAGGTTCGACATATAACAACAAACTCAAATAGGAAAGTTTCAGGGTCCTTTGTGGTCAGGCCATGGAAATGAGGTAGAGCAGAGGGGCTTATATTCTTCATCTTAGTGTCCCCATTGGTTTCCCTAATGGGGAAGGCATTCTCAATTCTCTCTCTATCTCCCCTGTCATTTTGGTTTCCAACCATTGGTTCAGTAGGAATGGGTTCTCCCTCTTCTTCTTCCCTTGTAGGTTCTTCAAATATGTAAGGTTTCCACTTAAAGGTTCTTCCACTTCACAGTCACCAAAGAATAGATAAGGTTGATTGTTGGATGCAGTGGGGGTGTTTGTCAAGAATTTCCCTAAATTGTCCCTATTCCTACGAGGCATGAAAGGAAATGTTTTTGGGTAGAAAGTATTTGCAGAATGGAAAGGAAAGCAGCTAATGATAAATGAAAGAAAGGAAGCTACTAGATTAATTTTGTAGAAATAAACTAATGGAAGAAAATTGAAGACTAAAAGTAGAAGAAAAGAAAGTTGGAGACTATAAAATAGAAGGAAGCAGTAATTAATTCTACTTAGACACCTCCCCGGCAACAACACCAAAAAGTGATGAGCCTAGGTATTGCAACAATAATGTTGCAACTCCTAGGGCTACTAGATTTACTTATCATCCTGGGTTTTGTACAAACTTGGAGGTGACAATGCTATATGCACAAGTAAAAGTGAAGGTATTGCCTGTTGTCACTGCTGATCTGGTAGGAGACCCCAAGAGTTCTAAGCCAGACTTCTATAGGGTCAGAAGAAGCTTAACTCTTTGATGCAAGAAGAGCAAATCTATCCTAAGGGAGAGCTATTTCTACTATAGTATTGAAGAAAATAACATGAAATTTTATACCATACCATAACCTAACTAACCATCCAAACAGCTATGCTAGGTAGAATTGCTAAATTAACACTAATCTAACACTGCTACCTAAGTTGCAGAGGTAAAGAGCATCAAAACTAGACTAAGGTGTAATCAAAGGAAACTAAGCTAAATCGATTTTCAAGCGGAAGAACAATCGGAGGTTGAAATCAATGAAAGGAGGATGTAAGTATCCAGTAGCACATAGGGACCATTGGATCGATCAACGAATAGAATATGGACAGTGGAGATCTTATCGCGGGGCTTAAGCGAATAAATGGATGAACCAGGTTAATGAACAGGATGAGTAACGAAGATCGTATCACGAGGGATTAAGTGAATGGATGGACGAACAAGGTAACAAAGCAGATGAATGGCAGAGATCGTATCATGAGGGATTAAGTGAGTGGATGGACGAATGAGGTTAACAGGAGATGAATGGATGGGATCTAATTGCGGAGATTAAGTTAAGAGATGGACAGACGAGGATAACTGGAGTGATGAACGGCTGAGATCTTATTGCGCGGGTGAAGTCAAGAGATGGACGGTGGAGATTATATCACGGGATAAAGAAATGTGCAGAAATGATGGAGCGGGTTTCTAAGGCAATAAGTAGTTTCTCGCGCACCCTCAAGGCAGTAAGAGGAATTCTAAAATTTCACGTGATTAACCTTATTGCACGACACGTAGCACGAGAAAACCACTTTTCTCGCATGCTCTTGGGTGGATAACATTCGTGCACTAATCCATGCAAGATTGCGTGATAGTTGTTGGATCAGGTGGGGCTGATCAACGGTGGAGATCGGATAAGCTAGTTGGTGATTGAGTGAAGCAATAGTCGTTGGATTAGGCGAGGCAGATCGATGGTGGGGTTTAAAGTGCATAAAGTGATCAGGTGATGTGATAGCCGTCGTATCAAGAGACAGATCGACAGTGGAGATTAAAGCTTATAAAGGAAGTGGTGGACTCCACGTGAGGCAGCAATTGGAGAAAAATAATGAATTTGACGGTGATTGTGAAGGTTTGTTGGTGATCGAACGGTGAGGAAGCGATGCATGAGGAATGTGCTGAAGGCGGTTTTAAATGAAAACGACAGAGAAAACCAATGCAGGTGAACAAATAACTGCATCAAACAGTGAACTCCCTAGCTCATGCGAGAACTAGAGACCTGTGTTTTTGGGGCTACTGAAGGGTCCCTTCCTCAAGTCATGATCCCAAAGGGAGGAGATGAGGCCGAGACACCTATGCACAGCCTGACAGTGATGTTTTTCCTCTAACTAACCTGTGAATTGAAAGAAGGCACAAATGGAAGTAAACTGAAGAAAATGCAGCTACTGAAGCAATTGAATAGAACAACCATGAACAATCTACGCTATACTGCTGTAATGAAAGTGCTACTACTTAAGCAAATAAACAGAAAACCAGGAAACCACTTAAGCAAATGAATAGAAACAAAAATCTATGCTACTTAAGCAAATGAACAATGAAAACTAGGAATCTATGCTAGCATAATAGTACAATAAAGAGGAGCTTTGGTGCTCGGGTCAGGCCCTAACCCAAGAGCTTCAGCCCTCTGAGTTAACTCAGAGTTGTCTTAAACATATCTCATTCTCATTATGAAAACCATGGATTACTAAACAATTGTCACAAGTCTCTTGCAGCTCATAAATAAATTATAGTTTTACAATGAAAATTCGAATCCTAATGATGTCCTAAGCCTCTCTAATTATACATCTGATAAACTGGTTTCTGTCACTTTCACTTGCTCAGTTGTCTTCTAATCTTCAAACTGATGGTTATTTGCACTCTGATGATGGAAGAATATTCTAATGGAGGGGTAGTAAATGAGGAGGATTTACCTCCTATAATTACTCTCCCTTGTCCCATTTGAGTTTTGACCAAGGTCTTTGCCATAGTTCTTTGCGTTGATCCTTTATGTCTGCATTTTTCCTTTCTTTTATTCTTTATTCCTGCATTACATGCACTTTAGACCACAAAGCCAAATATCCAACTCTAACTCATTTCATAAACAAAATATAATCAAAAATATGTAATAAGTTCTGAGAATAGTTGGTTTGACTAAGCTAGGAGGTGAATTAAGGCCATTTAAGGCCCATATAATTACTCAATGATGAGGCTCATCATATATAATGGTACTTCATTTTTTATTTGGTTTATAGCTATCACCTAACATGATGATAAACCAACACTCGATAGGTTGATAGGTCAACATTTGATAGGCCAATTGTCGAGCCATGAGGTCCCATAGAAACTGAGTCAAGATCTCATGATATTGATAGCTCGGCATCTTGACATCCATATCTCCAATATCTTGCATGCCACCTAGCCTCCACCTTAGTGCTACATCGATAATCCAATCCACATCATCCTACCATGTCGACATGCCACATGATTAAAAACCTACTTGATGCCACATTGGCATGTCAATTCAATTGCTATGTGGTAGCCTCTTGATCCAAAATGGATCTTGGATAGACTTATAAGTCTAAAGTGTTCCTCACAGAGGAAAATGAAAGTCCAAGGATGCTCCTAGAAATAGTCCCATTGCATAGATCTTTTCATTTTGAATCTGATGCAATTTGAATGGACTAAAATGGACTTTGGATGATGAAGTTACCTCAAAAGGAAGATTGCCTTTGTCCTTTGAAAAAGGAGGCATTTCTCCTAAAAATGGCATAAAAGGCTTTATAAAGGAAAAATCACATCGCAAAAGGTTCAAAGGGTAGACTTAAGGCCAGTTTGGAAGGACCCCCGATCAACGATCTCTGACTTATCACATCGGAGGTAAGCATGTATGCGATATTGGAACCCCAGACTTGGCAATTGCGATAATAGGCAATTGAAGTGATTGGAGGAGCAGGGATATGAACCCCACCAATGCGATACGCGATGGGCGATATTGGCGATTGAAGAATCAACAGATCGGCAGACGACACAACCAAAGGAAGGAACCCCTGGGGCTGTTGCAATTGAGATATGCTGATAGTGATATGCCGGTATCGGTGATCGACAATCGGGTGATTGGTGATCCTCGATACAAAGGGTCGTTGGGAATTCGACTTGTGATAAGACGATAAGGGCCAGAACCGATGGGAATTATAAGACCAATTGCATAAAATTTGAAATCCTGGTTTTTCGGATTTTCTATGTATTATCCGTGTATTGGGTTTTTAAGCCTTACGCCATACGATAGCGATTTGCGATAGAATGGTGAATCCGATGGGTTTATAGGGGCGATTTCATAGACTTTGAAGTCTGGGATTTTCCACCCAGTAGTGCTTTTCCTGTGTATTTCCATTACGAGCCCGAAATGTGTTATTTTGTGGATTTCACTCGGAAAGAGGTCGCCGGTTCATTTTCCATTGGGAAACAACCATCATTCCTTGTGCCACACTATAAGCAGGCGTTTCTGTATCAGGGATGCATTTTGAAGCATGAAGAGGCAGAGCCGGGAAGAAGAATGATTCCTCATGATCGAAGGGACAAAGGAACAGATGTGGAAGTCACAGAGTCAAAGGATGCCTTACAAAAACAAAAAGAGCACGATTGACCAAAAGTCGATAGAGCAGGCAGTTGAGGGAGTTTTTGGAGTCACTTGGAGGTCGAGCGAAAAACCAGAGAGAGTTGAAAGTTGTTGAAAAGGGTCACTGGAAGGTTCTTGAAGAATCGTTGGGAGGTTAAGTGAATTAAAGAGGCATGCAGAGGTTGAGAGAGAGCTCAGAGAAGCTAGAGTCGAAAGCTAAGAGCCAGAGACAGAGCCAGAGCTAGAGCTAGAGCCACGAGCTAGATCCAGGAGCTAGAGCCAAAGCAAGAGCTGGAGCCAGAGCCGAGACTCAGAGCCAGAGCCAGAGCCAGAAATCCTGAGAGCTTCAGAGCTAGGGATAAGATGGTTTTCTAAGCCCATTTTTTTTTGTGTAAACCAGTGGAGTTGAGCGTGGAGCTTGTAAAAGAACTTATGCAATAATCCCAGAGAGCCTAGTCGAGTTGACTAGAGCTCAAGGAGACGTAGCCCAAGAGTTTTGGGTGAACTCCATATTATGTTGTTGTCTTATGTGTTTGTTATTTGTTGCATTGTTCCACTGTTATATGTTCTATATCAGTTTAAACAAATCAACTTACAACACATAAACAATTTTAAAACAAACATAAGCATACACCTATTTTCAAGCACTTTTGTTATGAAACCAGCTCAAGAAAAGATAGAAAAGATAGATCAACGCCTTAGAATTTAGCCTCTTTGATGGGGAAACCTCCTTTACATTACATAAATGAACAATTCTTCGATGATACAAATGACAAAACCTCCTTTCTATATATAGGAGTCTAAGGAGTCACAATATAACCCAGCGGACCTAACAATAATAATATAAAGCCACAAAAATAAAAATAGAGGGATTCTATGGGGCACAGTAATAATAACATGGGGACAATAGGGGCACAACAATATTAATAAGTGATACAACTACAATAGTAATGGGGTAATCACTAGTATTATAGGGACCTAACATGCCCCTCTCCTTCAAATAAGTGTTGTCCTCAACGCTTGAGTAGTTCTGGATGCTTCTGTATAAAATTGTCATCCTCCCATGTGGAATCTTCAGTGGATAAGTTCTTCCACTTGATAAGATACTCTGAAATTGATCGATTTCGTAGCTGTCGAGTTCTTGTTTCTGTGACTGCTTCCGGTTCCAATATAATTTTTCCTTCCTCGTCAAGTTCTGGGAATATTGTTTGAACTGGGAGCTTTTCGCCTATAAACTTCTTTAAACATGAAACATGGAAAACTGGGTGCACTCGAGACGCTGCAGGAAGCTCCAATTTGTATGTCATAGTACCAATCTTTTGCAACACCTTGTATGGACCATAATACTTTGGTGATAATTTATTATCCTTCTTAGCTTGCTTGAGGGACATTTGCTTATATGGTTGTAGCCGTAGGAATACCCAATCACCTACATCAAAACTTCTTTCGCTGCGACGTTGATCTGCCTGTTGTTTCATTCTATTATGTGCAACACGAGGTTATCCTTTAAGAGTTGGAGGACTTGTTGTTGATGTTCGATGTGATGTTCCACTGCCTGAACCTTAGAATTTTCTCTTAAATATGATGTGATGGATGGTGGCTGATACCCATAAGTGCCATAAATGGGGTCATTTTTGTTGCTGTATGGAAGGAAGTGTTATACCACCATTCAGCCAGAGGCAACCATTTGACCCATTGTGTCTGTTTATCAGATACAAAGCAACGAAGATATCCTCCCAAACATTTGTTTACTATCTCAGTTTGCCCATCAGATTGAGGATGATAAGATGAGCTATGAGCTAACTGAGTACCAAGACAAGAAAATAATTCTGTCCAAAAATTTCCAGTGAAAATGGGATCTCTGTCACTTACAATAATCTTTGGGTTTCCATGTAGCTTTTGAATTGTTTCCATAAATGAACTAGAAACTGTACTGGATTTAAATGGATGTGATAATGCACAAAAGTGTGCATACTTGTAAGTCTGTCAACTACCACCATGATGACACTCTTTCCCTCAGACTTGGGTAAACCTGTGATAAAATCCATTGAAACCTCCTCCCAACGTTGGCTTGGAATGGATAAAGGTTGTAATAGACCCGGTGTCTTAATTGTTTCAACTTTATTTTGTTGGCAAACCAAACATTCCGCCACAAACTTTTGAATATCTGATTTAAGGCCATCCCAAAAAAATTCCTTCTTAACCCTGTGGTAAGTTTTTAAAAATCCTGAGTGCCCTCCTAAGGGAGAAGTGTGCAATTCCATAAGAATATTTTGTTTTAGCTGGGAATTCTTACAGAGGTATAAGCGATCTTTGTACCATAACGAATCAATTTTCCAGCTAAATGTATCAGACATACTGGAATCTTGTTGTAACTTTTGAATAAGTGCCCATACTTCTTCATCATTCTTCCATTCCTCCCTTGCTTCGTTTATCCAATCTGGTTGGATAATAGAAATGTCGCACAACAATGCTTCCACATCCTCATCCTTTCTTGAGAGTGCATCTACCACCACATTTTGCTTCCCTTTTTTGTAGATGATTTCAAAGTCATAACCCAACATCTTTGTGACCCACTTTTGTTGTTCTTCAGATGATAATCTTTGTTCTAAAAAGTATTTAAGGCTATCATGATCCGTTTTTACCTTGAAGTGTCTTCCCATTAGGTAGGGTCGCCATTTCTTAAGTGCATGGAGTATTGCCAACATTTCCTTCTCATAAATAGCCTTGTGTAAAAACTTTCCCTTGATTGGACGACTTTCAAAAGCAATGGGTCTTTCATCTTGCATTAAAACAACACCAATTCCATTTCCTGAAGCATCACATTCCACAATAAAGGTTTTTTGTGAAGTTCGGTGTAGCTAAGACAGGTGCTTGGCACATTGCCTCTTTAAGATGTTCGAAGGCCTTTGTTGCTTCTGGAGTCCATGAAAATGCATCTTTCTTCAATACTGTTGTTAGAGGTGCTGCTATTCTCCCATAATTCTTAACAACTTGCGATAATACCCTGTCAATCCGAGAAATCCTCGCAGATGCGTTATGGATGTGGGGATTCTCCATTCCTTAATGGATTTAATTTTGCTAGGGTCTACCTTAACTCCTTCATGAATACAATATGACCCAGATATTCCACCTCTTGTACTCCAAAGAAACATTTGGATCTTTTTGCATATAATTGTTT
>APFE030793417.1:108700-159552 GCA_000404065.3 Pinus taeda
TACCTTGCAGCTTGTAGAGAGTTCCAATCCGAACTCCCCGCATCAATACCAGTGCTCCTCGAACCATCTTGTAGGTATCCTTCTCGAACACTGTCTTTACACCTGCATCATCCAACTCGCTTACAAAACTCAGATTTCTGGCCAACGCAGGAATATGCAGAACACCCGGAAGGGTTCTAACTCTTCCACCTTGCAACTTCAACTTTAATTTTCTGCGACCAATGATTCTATCCTTCCTATCATCTCCTAAGAAGACATCCCCACCATCATATTTCTCATACTCGCAGAACCACTCTCTATGGGGAGTGAAGTGAAAGGATGCACCTGAGTCAATCAACCATGCCTCATGATCTACATGTGTACTTGAAGAAGCCAGTACACATCCCCACCTTCATCTCTGAGGTGGTTTTTGCCTCTGCGGAAGGAGCATCATCAGATCCCTTTCCTTTATCAGGAGCTTTAGATTTACACTCCCTTCTGAAGTGCCCTTCCTTTCCGCATTTACAGCACACCACCTTTGTAGGTTTTCCTGGAGATTTAGATCTCCCTCTAGATTTAGATCTCCCACTCGATGACTTATTTTTGTTTCTGTTCTGGACCGTCCTCGTACAGACAAGGCATCACCATTCTGGTTGTCCATATTTTTCCGTCTCATCTCCTCCGTCAGCAAGGCTGAGACTATTTCATCAAACTGCAAAGCAGTTGCATTGCTACCTATTGCAATAACCAGACTATCCCACAAATCTGGTAGAGAACACAACAAACTGATGCACTTATCTTCATCTGAAATTTTAATATCAACAGATAATAACTGACTTACCACAGTATTAAATGCATTCAGATGCTCTGTCACCGAGTCTCCATCTTTCATCCTCAGGTTATACAGGTTTTTCCGCAGGAACAGTTTATTCACCAGAGACTTAGATTGGTACAAAGTCCCTAACTTGTCCCATAAAGCCTTCACCGTAGCTTTCCCTGATATATTCAACAATACTGAATCTGAGACACACAATCGTATTGTGCTCTTTGCCTTCCGATCCAACTTCTTCCATTCTTCATCAGTTACTCCCGTTGGTTTAGTACCCGGATCTACCGCGATCCACTGGTCTTTATCCATCAACAGATCCTCCATCTTGAGTTTCCACAACTCAAAACTCTAACCATTGAACTTCTCAATCTCTATCTTTCCGTTTCTCTCCATATTCTTTCACCACCAGAATCAATCTCGCAGATCTCCCACTGAACAGGGTCTACCACAGGCCTGAGCAAAACCCCTTAGCAACAAAGGTGTCCCCTTGATGCCAAAACAGCGCTGATACCAAATGTAGGTTTTAACCCCGTACAGAAATTACTTGCATACGAATTCTAAATCACAGGAAAAATAAAAATGCAAGAGCATAACACATAAAACACATATACACAGAGATTCCCACTGGATCCCAAAACTGGGACTACCAGCTTGATTTTTCATTATGTTCCTTTCAATGTTACAATACATATTTATACATGCCGAAGCATCCAATACCATGGACCGAAAACCATCGCATCCAAAACTATGGACCGAAAAAACCATAGGTAGGTTCGCCCAACCTAATATAGGGTCCAAATTTTTTTTTTTTCGGGGCGCTGCCCCGAACCCCGTAGAGGGGGACTCCGCCCCCCCTCTAACCCCCCGGTTCACTACGTAGGTTAGTCATGGAAAGAATATAACAAAACCCAACACCTACTATGTTTCTCTTACTGTTTTCCATTTTACCGTGTCTATGTATTTTACAATCTTATCGATCGACTGCCTAAGGTAACATAGTCACACACCAACACATGAGTGTGGAATACCTTCATTCATTCATTAATTAACTGAGGTCACTCACGAGTGATTTTCAGATCAGATAATCATGTTCAACAACTATTCAAGATTGACTTTGATTGAAGAAAAAACAAGATACTACCCATTGTGTGTAATTCAAAAAATGCTCCAACAACTCTTCCACTTGCTAGAGGGTAAAACAACTCTTCCAACTCCTAAGGATCCTTAGCTGTTGTGGTGCCTTTTTCTAGCACCTTTAGCACAATTGTTGTAGGAGATATACAAAGCTTCCTAGAGACAACCTCTTCGTTGATTGTAGATTAGTGACTAGGACATCTTAAATAGAGGAGTGCATGGAAGATTATGTGTGAGGGGGTTTCGGAAGCACTCCAATTGTCATGAAATAAAAAGATGATAAAAGGGGCTTAGTTCAATAGCCCTTAAGTAAGCTCAAATCAAGCGAGTACATGGGTCCAAATTCTCAATGGGTAAATTAGGTCAAGGTGAGAGAGAAATGTCTCATTCTTATGGCCAACACACAACAATAGGTAGCTTAATAGGAGAGGAGAATAGAAAGGAGGGAATTTGATGCATAGGGATGTAACATAATCATAAGCAATAATATCTTGACAAAGGTATGGAAGATTGAAGAAGTGGAATGGCAGAAACAATGAAGTGCAAAAGAAGGTTTCAGGCCATATACTCACGGGCACATTTGTATCCAAAATCTCAAGGAGATATGTGCACATTCTAGGTACTTACGTAAATTTGTAGCTAACACACGTAGTTTTAATACATGGTAACAAATAAACGATCATGAGAAAGGGAGAAATCAATAGCTTCGTCACACTATTTTAGAAGAAGAAAAATATACATGGAATGAGATTACGGAGATGAAAACATACTATGCATTGATCTGCTTGGAATCACCAGAATAATTTTGTTAATATGTGGAAGGTCCAAAAAACAGTCCATTACATTTAGAATGTGCATCGCTCAAGTCCCTCATGAAAAAGAATTTTAGAACCAAAAATGGAATCACAGAATTTGACCACTGCAAGTGCAGTATTCGGCAACCTCATTACAATGTTGTCTACCCCTATTTATAAGAAGAGAGGGAGCTTTACTACAGTTGCAAAATATCTTAGTGAGATCTCTAGCTATCTTCTTGACTACCTGTCTCGATCAATGTAAGGCTCTATCACCCAAAATGATTATAATTTGGATTTGGTCCCTTCTCGGAAATAAGGAAATTACATAAATAATAAGAAAAGAGAATTTGGAGGATGATGGAGGAAGAGGTCCTTATGTTGTTCCTATGAAAACCTCAGGTTAAGCCATGTCTTTGTCATCATCCATCCCTCTAGCTTCTCAACTGATCTTGTTAATTTCTCCTTAACTTCCCGAGTAGCTCATTCTACAGAGTTGTGAGTTTGTCAAGTATGAATGGGTATCACAGAGTGGAAACGGAGCATGTCCCAACAATCCTTTACCATGCATTTGAGTGGAGTGCCATGTCTCCATTTACTGTCTCGGTGATGGAGCAGATGGATTTATTTCAGTGGCCCATGTAGTCCTTATTTTCTTGTTGAAGGGGATTCTATATAACTTGTTCATATCTCTCTCCCACTACTCGATACTTCTATTCAATGCCTCAGCTTCCAAATCTTCTGCCTTTAAAGCTTTGTAGCATGCTCTGAGAGCCTCACTGTATTGGGGATTTTCATTTTAAAACATTATGGAACAATGATCTCTGATGCCCCTTTCATTTTTTCTCTTCATATGAATGGGGGCTATGACAGGGTGCTTAGCCCTAAGGCACTAGGGCCTTAACACTCCTCTCTAGGGCCCTATTTCTTTTTATATATAGAATCTCCCACTTTGGCATTTTCTGAAGCTTTCCTTTGATATCACCTCTTGACCCTTGCAATCCCCGATCTACGGAACTCAACCCACCTAGGGTATCACAATCACAATACAGGAGAGGGAGCCTCCTTACCTCCTTTTATAGCACTAGCCGATGGTCTAAACATGGGACTTTAAGAAGGTAGGATGTATAAACTATCGCATCGAGGAGGGTATTTTGCATATCACAATTTTACGTCAGTAGGGACTTCAATGGAGGAGGGCCTTGACTTGCGTGATCACCGATCCCTGATTCGAAATGGGTGATGTCATCACTGCCATGTGTCACCTTTTGAGTGGTGACATGTGTAACCCAGAAATGCCCCCACAAGACCCCTGAAAATGCCAAATGTATGTGCCACGTGTCCTCCTTACGGCCACATCATTTCCATATTACCACATCATGATGATGTTAGATACCATATCATTTATAAGGACCAATGATAATCCTCCACGTGGCCCCTCAGAGGAGAGAGAGAAAGGCTCACCCATCCCCATTTTTGCATTGATTTCCTTTTTTAAATGTTTTTGGCCTTCCTCGACAATTAACTCTAAGGGCCTAGATCTCAGTGATATTAGTGCTATCGACATCAGCAACTTCATGACCCTATGTTTGTGTGCACCCTTATGTTCTTTTGATCGCTAATATATGATATCAATGCTCTGCATCATGAACCGCTGATACACTATGCGCCATGGGCCTCCGACCGTCGATATGAAATATTTGCTATGCCTTGGACCCAGTGATAGCCGATTTGTGATATCTAGGATCAAATTATCACTAATCTTACCCCTATCGATACCTCTTCACTGTTACGACCTTCGTTTGTGATTTGTGATATGAGAGATCATTGATTTCTAAACTCACTTCCCACCTTTGCTGCTACTGGAAGCTCTGATTGCAATTTGCGATGAGCCTTTTCCTTTGGTCTTTTTCTCTTTGTTTTCTAGCTTTCTAAGGGTAATTTAAATCTAATCTAACTTTTGATCCAAAAGTCCATTTTTGGACTTTCGTATACCATTTAAAATACTATTCCGGGCACTCTGCAATTGAGAGGGTATGATTAAGCTTTGATAGCTTCCATGGCTTGGGAAATGGCTTCAAACTTCACCTGTCTTCCTCACCCTTTTCAAAACTGAAAACACATTTAGCACTGAATGACAACATTGGCTCCAACTAGGGATAGTGACTTGATGGAAAGGTTCTCAGAACCTCAATACCATTATCCTTCACCATTGGGCATGAAGTCAAACATATAATGAATAAATACAACTAGAAAATCTCCATGGGAGTTTATTTGCTCAGGGTACTTTCCTCATCAAATTAAAATGTAGAAATAAAAATTATAACAACTGGAAATTAAATGCTGAGCTCATGAGATTATTTGTATACATTCCTACTTATGTAGAGGGCTCAATTCACCTACGTGATTTCAACCCTCCAATGGAGTCAAGCTAGCATTCAGGAGCTTGACCTAGTGCCCCTATGTTGTTGAAAAATAAAAACAAGGAAGAAAATTTTGGTAAAGTTTACCTCCCATTCATCCAAGGGATTACAGACAAAATTGCAAAAATTTTAGAAAAGAAAGACATAAACACTCAATTTACAACATGTGGAACAATCACGCAAATGATGAGGTCAGTAAAGAATAACATAGATCATCAACAACTTAAGGGTGTGTACAAGATTGATTGCTCGTCTGGAAAGAATTATATTGATGAAACGAGACGATCTTTGAAAATAAGACTTAAAGAGCATGGAGCTGATATTAAGAATGGGAGATCTCGTACATCAACCCTTGTAGAGCACTCATCCAAGACCAAACGTAATGCGTGTTTAGAAGATGCCAGAATCATTTCTAGGGAGGAGCATTATCAAAAGAGAAAAACTAGGGAGGCTATTGAAATTATGAAGCTTCCTCAGAACCTCTACAGGGGCAATAGGAGTGAGATTAGTGGAAATTGGCTCCCGCTGATTAGACAGAAAAATCCCTCAAAACCTTTAGAAGCTTAGTTCCAAAAAAAATAAAAATAAAATTAAATAAATAACAATTAAATAAGTAAAATTAAAATTAATTAATTAATTAATTAATTATATAAATTATATAAATTATTTTTATTAATTTATGATATGAATTAATTTTATGATTAATTATATTAAATTATATTATCTAATATAATAAATTAATTTATTATATTAATTAATTATATTAATAAAAATTAATTAAAATAATTAGATCATTTACTTCTCAGATTATTAAATTTAAAAGTAATAATGAAATAATAGAATTAATTAAAACAATAACACTATAATTAATGGAATCAAATAGATTATATAAACTTATCTCATTAATTTAATTAGTTATAAAGGATTAATGATTAAATTAACAATTAATCAAAACAAATAATTAAAATATTATAATTATAATTATTAATAAAAATAATTAAAGTTAAAATAAATAAATAAATAAATTAATTAATAAAATAATATAATAATTAAAAATAAAAAATTCATAGGTCGGCATATATGTATATAAATTTTCTAGGATTCGTATTTATACTCTCGTCAGAAGATTCTCCTCTCAAAAATAACTGTCATTCATATTCTATCAAATTTGGTCCTGAGGATGGACCCCCTTTGGGGTTTGAAACATCGACATAAGAAACATAATAGTGTGGAGAATCCAGATAATGCTACTTCAAAAAACTACCACAGAAGCTTAAAGTCTAACAAAAAAATAAATAAATAAGCATGCACCATGAGAAACCTTCAATCAAAGAACCTAATACATGCCTCTAAAACAACCTCTGTTGTTGGCTTAAGAATTTCATAATGTAGTCAGCTAGAGGGTAATATAACAGACAAGAAAAATTTTCAGCTCCCTCATTTTCATGGACAGTCCGCTGACCAACATCTTCTTGGTCAGGGAAGCTACAAATACTCTTCAGCTCCTCACCTTCAAATTCTCCTAGAAAATCTTATTGTTGATCATTTTCTACCCATTTTTCAATGGGCCAACCCTCTAGGAAATCCACAATAGATTCTTCATTGTATGAAATGTAAGAGTCATAGATTGGAGAATCTACTAAGAATTCCTGGCAGGAATATTTCTTGAAGAGGAAGTTGTGGACTCTACTTGGTCCTTCATCTTTCGGCTCTTCTTGAAAGAATTATTGTTAGAAGCATTCTCCCACCTTACTGCTAAATAACGCCTTCTAAACCTTTGCAACCATCTCATCCTCATCTGAGTAATATGAATCATAAATCAAAGGAGGTTCTTGATCATGTTCTTGAGGTGAAAGATGTGCATCATGGATTGGAACCTCCTTGATGACATCCTAGTGGGCCTCCTCTTCTTGTGCATATTCCTATAACTCAGAGCGTTGTGGCTCTACATAACTCGACTCTCCACCAGAGTCATATTCATCATAGGAAGGGAAATCATCCAATTTAGATGAACTAAACCCCTGAAGTTTTATTGGCAGCTTGAAGGTGTTTCGTCCCTTTCTTTCTTTCTCATCGGGTGATGATTCTTGATGTGAGTATATGTTTTTTTGGAGAAAATCTCCACAAATATGTTTAGTAAGGTCATCAACCTTGATAATATCTTCAGCATTAAAATCTGTGCAACAATCTTCAAATAGAGCATTCGGTGGATATAGTCTTTTGCAATAGTGATTGAATATAGTATGAAAACATTTAAAGGAACATATGCTTCCATGAGGTATTGTTTTGTACCAAAATCTAGCATCCTCTTCGAAGAAATACATGAACAATTAACTTGTACATCTTCAAGAAAAATACCTTTTTGCTCCATGCACTCATGAAATTCTTTGAGGTGCTTGTCAGGTCTTCTATCTGTGCTTCCACCAAATCTAGGAAAATATGTATACATTCATGAAATCAAGGGACATGATTCTCATAGCCACCAATGGAAGAAAAATCCAATGGGGTGAATTTGTTAGCGAGGAATGTAGGAATGGCCATCGCAAAAACCTCCCTATATGAGTGATTGCAGGCTCATAGGTAGGGAAAAGTTTCAGCTTCTATAGCATCATAGTGAGTATGGGGCTGCTTGAAAGAGAGGATGATGAAATAGAGATATGGATAGTGGAGTCGCAAGGATGTTTACCATAAAATGTAATAGTGGAGCTGCCAGCGTGAGAGATCTTCAACCCACACTTCCCTTACTCACCTACCAGAGGAAATGTAAAAAAAATCATACCGAGGGAAAAATATTCTAATCCATTCCCCGACACTGCGGCAAAAAGATGTTGTGGCTTTTCATAGCACTTGTAGCACAAGTGTTGTAGGAGATATATAAATATTCCTACAGATAGCCTGTGGGTTGACGGTAGACCAGTTCCTAAGACATCTTAAATAAAGGAGTGCATGGAAGATTATCTGTGAGGGTGTTTCTACAACACTCCAATTGTCATGAAATAAAAAGATAATAAAAGGGGATTGGTTCAATAGTCCTTCAGTAAGGTAAATTAAAGCCAGTACATGGGCCCAAATGCTCAGGGGGTAAATCGGCCAACCTCATAGAGAAATGTTTGGTTTTAGTGGCTGGCACACAAAAACATGAAGCTTAATATTGATGTTATAGTAAAGGTGGAGAGGAGAAGAGAAACGAGGGGATTCAATGCATATGGATGTAACATATCCTAAGAAACAATGTCCCAATAGAGGTATGGATGATTAAAGAGGTAGATTGTGTTATGTAACCAACTCAAGAAAAAATATAGAAAAGATAGATCAACGCCTTAGAATTCAGCCTCTTCGAGGGGGCAACCTCCTTTACATTACATAAATGAACGATTCTTGGATGATTCAAATGACAAAACCTCCTTTCTATATATAGGAGTCTAAGGAGTCACAATATAACCCAGCCGAGCTAACAATAATAATATAAAGCCACAAAAATAACAATAGAAGGATTCTATGGGGCACAATAATAACAATATAGGGGAAATAGGGGCACAACAATATTAATAAGGGGTACAAATACCATAGTAATGGGGTAGTCACTAGTATTATAGGGACCCAACAACTTTTAATTCCGCAATTGGTTAATCACTAGATCTTGGGAATATTTAAGCTTTGGAAGTGTTAGAGGTTCTTGTAAGGTTGACAAGAAGCCTTTAGCGCCCCATTTTCAGACCAGGTGGTATCAGAGACTGAGATTGATTAATCCAATGTTTAGGAAGGTGATATCAAAGCTGGTTATACCAGAGCAAGTGATATCAGATCAGAATGCTTGATTGACAGAGCAAATATTGCTTGTCTGAAAGGTGTTTGGGCAGTCAAGGATTGATTGTTTGATTGATTGTATGCTTGTTTGCAGGCTGACTATTGTTTGATTTTGCAGAGGTGAAGGGAAAGATATTGATAGCTCAGTCCAGGAAGGAAAAGAAGGAAGAAGGGCTAAAGGAATTCTTCTTATCCCAAAGGACCTCAAAGAAATCCTTGAAGCACAAGAGGTTTGTTGCAAAAGGTTGCTTGAATAATCTCTTTGTTTATCTTGTTTGAATTTCTTTTGTTCATTTGAATAATGACAACTTCTACAAATGAGTCCTCAAATTCCTCCTTCATCACAAGATTCTTTGATGAAGACATGAAGCAAGAATTTTTCACCATGATGGACAAGGTGAGAGAATTGTATGAGGATGGAAGGAAAAGCAACATACTTAGAGAGCAGTTTAATTCCGTGGAGGAAGAGAAGCAGTTGCTTTTTGACAAATTGCAGGAAATGGAGAGGCAACTTCATATTGCAAATATGAACCTGGAAAGGATGCATCAGTTGGAGACAAAACTCTTTGTTGCCAAAGAAGCCTTGGTCAAGTATCAGCTTGAAGAAGAGGTAAACCATTCCAGTTTGTCTTCAAATTATTCTAAGAATTCTTATGTTGGTCCTTTTGAAAAACATACCAGAGGCATAGGTTCCAAGTTAATGTCCAAGATGGGCTATGAAGGAAAATACTTGGGTAAACATGCACAGGGTATTGTTGAGCCAATAATGGATAAGGAAAGTCCTAAGTATTTGGGTCTTGGCTATAGACAGTCTTATGGAGGAAGTTCCGCAGCTGCCATGAAGGCCATTGAAACAGTTCCAAGAAGGACTTTCATTGCAGGTCCTCTACCTCAGAAGTGTGAAGACTGTATTAAGGAGGAATGCAATGACTTGAAACATCATTTGCAGGATGCAGGTGTTCAGAAGCACACACTTGAACTATAGAGTTGTGGAAACTCTAAAAGCCTTGAAGAGATTGATGGTGTTCCAAAGGGAGCCACTTCTTCATTTTCTTCACCTCCTCATGAAGGCAATAAAGGTGAAAAAGCAAGGTATAAATATGGTTCTAACCATATTCTTTTTTATTCTGTTCGGCAAGGTAAATTTCCACATAAGTATGGGAAAATAATTGCATGTTCCTTTTGTGGTTTGGATAACCATAATGTTTCCAGATCTTGGAAGATGATAGCCACATGTAGGAAAATTTTGAAGGAAAAGAAGCAAGAAGTCAAAGGTCCATTGGACAAGGCAAATCACATTGTCAAGAGGATGCACATGTGTTGCACTTACTGCCATAAGCAAGGGCATCTTGTTGAAAGGTGTTGGACTCTGAATCTAGCAATGCTTCCACGAAACTTGAAGAAGGTGGAAAGAGAAGATGGCAAAAATGGAAAGGAAGTTTCCATGATTGATGTGTTTCAGGATGATTCACATGTTGATGCCGATGTGCAGACAAATGAAAGACCTTTGAAATGGATTGGTAAGAAATGGTTAGAGTTCTTATCCAATTAAGATTGCATGGCTATTGATATAAGGCATATGTTTGCATTTCTTTGTTGATGGAATGAAAGTTGCAGGTTTTTACCAAGATGGTAAATGGAAAAAGGTTGAGTAGGAGACTCACTTTGTTGCTGCAACATTATATTTCATTTCAGCTTCGAAAGTATAGTGTTCTTAAGTGAAAGTTGAAAGATGAAACGCATGCATGAGCTTGATGTGCATGAACACAGGGATGCTGATGATTTCCTTGTTTTTGAACATGTGTGTGTGATTAACTTGAAGGGTTTATTGCTTTGACATGCATGTAATGAAATGTTGACTTGGAAGAAATTAAATTGGTCTCCAAGATGGAGATAATGATGAAGTGTTTCATATTTTGAAAAAGAGTCCTAATGGTCTTTTTCTACATGCATGACTTGAAGGGTCATTTGTTTTAAAGGCATGTTTTGTGGGCTTGGTATCTAGTCCATCATTTGTATGCAGATGTAAGACATGGAGGTGTTCACAAGATGTGAAATCTGTTTCTTTTGTTAAAGCAGGAGTTTAGGCCATCCAGTTGTTGTCTGTATTTCTATTGTTGTTAACAGTTGTTGTTGGCAGCTTGTCAAAAAGGTACAAATGAAAGTTTTGTGAAGAAGATGTCACTTCACATTTGTTTGAGCCGCCTTGGATCAATGATCAAGGCAGAGAAGTTCAAACTACCTTTTGTAACCTTCTCAGTAGGAGTTCTACATGAATTCAGGAGGAAGACAACTCTTCCTAGGAGGACCAACACATCCAGGAAGGAAAGTGGTCAAAGGCTTTGGCTCAAAGACACTATGCAAGGAAAGTGTATGGAGGCTAAAAGAAGAGGGTGTTGTTACTCTCATTTACTGTTCAGATCAGTATATTAGTCTTTTGGAGACCAAAAGTTCTTTAGTGGGAAGACGTGATTCAAAATGGATCTTGGATAGACTTCTAAGTCTAAAGTGTTCCTCACATAGGAAAATTAAAGTCCAAGGATGCTCCTCGAAATAGTCTCATTGCATAGATATTTTCATTCCGAATCTTATGCAATTTGAATGGACTAAAACGGACTTCGGATGGTGAAGTTATCGCAAAAGGAAGATTGCCTTTGTCCTTTGAAAAATGAGGCATTTCTCCTAAAAATGGCATAAAAAGCCTTATAAAGGAAAAATCACATCACAAAAGGTTTAGAGGATGGACTTAAGGCCATGGCAGAAGGACCCTAATCAGCGATCTTTAACTCATTACATCGGAGGCAATCATGTATGTAATATCGGGACCCCAGACTTGGTTATTCTAATAATGCGATTATGCGATTGCAATAATCGACAATCGGAGTGATCGACCGATCAGCGATCGAAGGAGTGGGGATATGGACCCCGCCAATGCGATACGTGATGGGCGATATTGGTGATCAGTGGATCGACAAATTGGAAGTTGACACGGCCAAAGGGAGGAACCCCCAGGGTCATTGCAGTTGTGATATGCTGATAGCGATACACCAATATCCGTGATCGGGTGATTGGCGATCCCCGATACAAAGGGTTGTTGGGCACGAGAATTGCGATAAGCTGATAAGGGCCAAACACGATGGGAATTATAAGCCCAATTTCATAAAATTTGAAATCCGGGTTTTTCGGATTTTCTGTTTATTATATGTGTACTGGATTTTTAAGCCCTACGCCATACGATAGCGATTTCTAATAGAATTGCAGACACAATGGGTTTATAGGGGAAATTTCATAGACTTTGAAGTCCAAGATTTTGTGTTCGATAGTACTTTTCCTGTGTATTTCCGTTATGAGCCTGAAATGTGTTATTTCATGGATTTTGCTCAGAAAGATGCCGCCGGTTCATTTTCCATTAGGAAACAACCATCATTCCTTATGCCACGTTGTAGGTGGGTGTTTTTGTAACAGGGATTCATTTTGAAGTGTAAAGAGGCAGAGCCGGGAAGAAGAACGATTCCTCATGATCGAAGGGACAAAGGAACGGTTGTGGAAGCCATAGAGTCAAAGGATGCCTTACAAAAACACAAAGAGCATGATTGACCAAAATTCGCTAGCGCAGGTAGCTGAGGGAGTTTTTGGAGTCGCTTGGAGGTCGAGTGAAAAACCAGAGAGAGCTGAAAGTTGCTTAAAAGGGTTGCTGGAAGGTTACTGAAGAATCGTTGGGAGGTCAAGCGAATTACAGAGGCATGCAGAGGCCGAGAGAGAGCTCAGAGAAGCCAGAGCCAGATCTAGAGCCAAGAGCCAGAGCCAAGAGCCAGAGCTAGAGCCAAATCCAGAGCCAAGAGCCAGAGCCAGAAAACCTGAGAGCTTCAGAGCCAGGGATAAGATGGTGTTCTAAGCCCATTGTGTTCTGTGTAAACCAGTGGAGTTGAGCATGGAGCTTGCAAAAGAACTTATGTCATAATCCCAGAGAGCCTAGTCGAGTTGACTAGAGCTCAAGGAGACGTAGCCCAAGAATTTTGGGTGAACTCCATATTATGTTGTTGTCTTATGTGTTTGTTATTTGTTGCATTGTTCCACTATTATATGTTTTATATCAGTTTAAAAAAATCAACTTGCAACACATAAACCGTTTTAAAACAAACATAAGCATACACCTATTTTCAAGCACTTTTAATTCCATAAATAGTTAATCACTAGATATTGGGAATATTTAAGCTTTGGAAGTGGGAGAGGTTCTTGTAAGGTTGACAAGAAGCCTTTAGCGCCCCATTTTCAGATCACCTCTAAATCCACGTCGACTCTCCACATTAGCATTTTTTCCATGAGGCCCTTATCAATGTGTTAGGGTCCTATATTTTTTATAGGATCGTTTGATTATAGCTGACCATTATTTTGTTTGAGATGTTGTAAATAATATTCCATCCTGCAAATTATTTCCAAATCGACACCAGGTTCTAAGATTTAGGGAGATTTTTGCATATAAATGTTTAGATCAGATCAAACTGTAGGTATTTTCATCAGAAAGGGCTTAGAAGCAACTTTCCAACGGTATATCATGCACTGAAATCCAATTCTTGGATCAAAGGCAAGAGCAATATCATGCACTCAAATCCAATTCTTGGATCAAAGGCAAGAGCAAGTTGAAGTCTGCACCAGAAAACACAAAAAAAGGCAGAAGTGAGAAATCATTTATTTGGAATTATTAAAATGAAGGGTTATAAATATGTTTCAGACCCCAAATTGGTTTTCACATTTACCCTCCTTTACAGCTATAACCCTCACGTTTTATCAGATCCCCCTCCCCCTAAACCTCTTACTACCTTAGCCCCTCTGAAAACCATTAACCGTATTGTTTTGACTTTTATAAATGTGGCACGAATGGAATTTCATATGATTATGAAATAAATGCTATGTGAATGGGAGGTTGAGTGAAAGAGATAAGGTGAAACTAGATTTTAGAGGAAATTAAAGGATGGAAGGCTAAGTGGGTAAAATGAAATTCACAGATGCAAGGAATTTACAACAATGAAGATTTTGCAATCATATGTTTATGAAAGTAATGCACTGGTGAGGCAAAAAAAGGAGCTTCATGTAAACAAGTTTTACACATAAGAGGACAAGTAAAAGAGAAGCAAGATATTTTTGTTTTTACAGGGATAAAAGTCAAAATAGAAATGTTTTACCAGCTATGGATTTACAAAAAAACAACACAAACAAGCCATGGTTTTGAAAACAACACATGGTTTTGGAAATTTATCCAAATATTCTACAGGGTAAAAGGAATTTATAGGTACATGTAAAATGAATTAGAGGAAGGTAAAGGATAAACAAAACATGGTTTGTTAAAACATTCACATGAATATGTCCAATTCTAATTATGAATTTCATTCAAAAGTTTAATAAAAATATTTTGGAAATATTATTTATATCTTATATATAAAAATATATATATATATATATATATATATATATATATCCAAAATATCTTGTGACACTAATGACATGATGAAGAGAAACAAGAAGCAAAAAGACACACAAGACAACGACACCCTTCTAGCAACATATATTCAGCACCACAACATATATTCAACACCACAGTCATCAAACATAATGCAGTAGAAAGAGGGACAACACATACATCTACCAGCAAGACAAACAACATTTCTCATTCAAATGCCCATTCACCACTAGAATGCCCAGAAACAACAGATCACCACTAGAATGCCCATAATCAACAAATTTTGAGCAGTCAGTAAACCAATTCCAGATTCGAATGCACAATACTTGCAGGCAGTTCAGAGTTTCTAGTAGGCAAATTAGAGATATTATTTTATCTTTAGTTTATTATGCATGATTTTTCCAGAAATAGCCACAATCAACAACAATTCACTTTAAAGTCTGAACAAAAGATCATAAATAGTATAGACTTCCTATTACTTAGTTATATTTTGGGAAATATCTACATGTTTTTTGTAGATATTGTTTGCAATAAATTTTATTCATATTTTTCCAAAGATTATTAGAGAATATTTAGTAAATCAAATTCTTTTTGGGATTTGATATTAGTTTAGTAGAAGATCTCGGGATATTTTGTAAACAAACTTATAAATACTTCTCTTTTTGAAGTATGAAGGGTTGATTTTTGCATTCCAGAACGCTATTGTACTTTTTCATTCGATGGGTTTATCAGTAATAAAAGGAAAGTCTTCATGGGATTCATATTCATGTGTTGGACTATTTAGTGAAGTGATTCTCTCATTGTCTATGTGTTTAGCTCTTTGTTTCCATAGTTATGTATTCTTAAATTTGAATTATTTTATAGGAAGTTGAACAAAATTTGTTCAAAAATTACACTCTGATTCTGGTTGTGGATAATTTAAATGCTTTCTTCTGATATCATGCTAAATAATTCTTAACTTCTCTTTAGCTTCAATTGAACCTATATATTTTCTTCTATTTCATTTCATTTAAACTCTAAAATATCCAGTTAGTTCAACTACCTTTCCCTGTGAAACTCCTTTGAAAATGTGAGATAGATCCATGTTGAATTAGTAGACTCCATAGCCCAATGGAAGTTTCATACATTTAATAAACCAACCCAATTTGAAAATCAAAACATGAACCTAATAGATAGCCTAATATTATTCAGAAGAACATAGCTAAATTAGACAGAAATATCCCTCTCTAGAGTTCGAAGGGCTAGATTCCCAACTCCCAAAGTGGTTTTGTGGTTATCTATGTGTTTTCTTCCACAACCTCATAAAATTATGTAGTGCTAACATTATAGCGACCATACTGGGGATTTGAACATTTTAGGGCCCTAAGAAAAGCATATCAAGTTCCAGATCTAATTATTGATGGTGGATAGAGATCAAACACAAGAAGGTTGTATCATTCACCTAATGACTCCATGTTCATAGTATCCAGAGCTTCAAAGTTTTCAAGGTGACTCCACTGTCAAAGAATCTAGATTTAGAGCATTCATGGTGACTCCACAACAAGTTGATCAGATTTCTTGCTAAACACGATGACATGGTATGTGGCAAATCCTCTATCTTGTAAAGTTTTAAAATAAGTCAGGGATAAGTTACCAGATTTTCAAATTGATGCAAATTTTTTCAACGTCTTTGTTTCGTTGTTTGAAATAGAGCAAATTTTCTCCTGAAAGTAATTTTTTTTTCTTGAATTAGTTGCTGAAAGATTCAAGAAGGATATTAAACTTTTGGATTTTTAGATTCATTCCTATAATTTTCAAGATCCTAAAAAATTCTTGGAAAATCTTCCTTCTCCAAAAAAAGAGGAGATTATATTTCCTTTTAATTTGTAGAGGGATGAGAGTTTTGTTTTTGAACATAAGGACGAAACTGAACAGTTGGAATCAAGATTTAACCTTGAGAATACAACTGATGAAATCTTCCATGCTCAATCGGTCAATGAAGGCCTGCAAGGTAAACTATTTAATAATGCCTTTACTGATCATGTAGCAAACTACATGGAGGTTGTTTTCATCTTATGTATTCAACCATGTTTTCACCATAAGGACTACATCCATTAGGAACTTCCATTACATATTACAGCTTTGATTTTATG
Organism: Pinus taeda; assembly: GCA_000404065.3. NCBI lineage: Eukaryota > Viridiplantae > Streptophyta > Pinopsida > Pinales > Pinaceae > Pinus > Pinus taeda. The sequence continues at coordinate 125,257 of APFE030793417.1, forward strand.
GACAAATAATCAAGTTGTCGTGTTGATTTTGCTACCAAGCAGTCAAGAAGTCCACTTATTTCAACAGCTACTTGACTGGCTTCATTGGCATTTTTGTGTTATTTGATTCAACATGATTTTCAGCAGTATAGGGTAGGTAGTTGTGTACAAATAAACTCTAAACTCAACACTTTGAGCATATTTTTCAGGCATTCTTTTCAGTTTCAGTTTCATTTTGCATTACCATTTTTAGTTTAGTGTATATTTCATATTTTAGTGTGCAGAATGGTTTTGGTTTCAGTTTAAGAGTTTCATTCACAGATATTTTATGGCATAACAGGTTGTAGGTTTTGGGATAAGCCCAATGGATCAGGCTACTAGTCTATGATGTTCTTAGCATCTCACAAGGAGAATGTCATCCCCAGATGGAGCCACTATTAGGGTCCTATAATTTTTATAGGATAGTTTTATTATAACTGATCATTATTATGTTTGAGATGTTGTAAATAATATTTCATCCTGCAAATTATTTCCAAAGCGACACAAGTATTAATATTTAGGGATATTTTTGCATATAAATGTTTAGATCATATTAGACTGCATGTATTTTCATCAAAAAGAGATCATAAGCAGCTTTCCAACGCATATCATGCACTCAAATCCAACTCTTGGATAAAAAGCAAGAGCAAGTTGAAATCTACACCAGAAAGCACAAAGGAAGGCAAAAGTGAGAAATCATTTATTTTGAATTATTAAAATTAATTAAAATGAATAAATCTAAACTCTAAAAAACTTGAAAATTAGTTTATTCATTATACATCCAAAAGTCAAAGTTTATGGCCCACCTCACACTCATGCATTACTTCTCCCCCAATATTAAAGCCCTTGAGATATGTGCATGTTAAAATGAAGGGTTATAAATATGTTTCAGGCCCCAACCCCTCTGACATTTAACCAAAGGGGGTTCGAAAAGTGGTTTTCGCTTTTACCCTCCTTTATAGTTGTCACCCTCACGTTTTATCGGACCCCCTCTCCCTAAACCTCTTACTACCTTACCCCCTCTGAAAACCATTTATTGTTTTGACTTTTATAAATGTGGCAGGAATGGAATTTCATGTAAACAAGATTTACACATAAGAGGACAAGTAAAAATGAGTTTTTACAAAGAATAAAGATATTTTTGTTTTTACATGTAAACGAGATTTACACATAAGAGGACAAGTAAAAATGAGTTTTTACAAAGAATAAAGATATTTTTGTTTTTACAGGGATAAAAGTCAAAATAGAAATGCTTTACCATGGATTTACAAAAAACAACACAAACAAGCCATGGTTTTGGAAATTTATCCAAATATTCTACAGGAGTAAAAGGAATTTACAGGGACATGTAAATGAATTTGCAAAGGAAGGTAAAGGATAAGCACCACATGGTTTGTTAAAACATTTACATGAATATGTCGAATTTTAATTATGAATTTCATTCAAAAGTTTAATCAAAATATTTTGGAAATATTATTTAAAAAATATATATATATTTTCCAAAATATTTTGTGACACTAATGACATTATGAAAAGCAACAAGAAGCGAAAGGACACAGAAGACAACAAGACCTTTCCAACATCATATATTCAACACCACAACAAGACCTTTCCAACATCATATATTCAACACCACAGTCATCCAACATAATGCAGTGGAAAGAGGCACAACACAAACATCTGTCAGAAAGACAAACAACATCGCTCATTCAAAGACATCGCTCATTCAAAGGCCCAGTCACCACTAGAATGCCGAGAAACAACAGATTTCCAGCAGCTAGTAAACCAATTCCAGATTTGAATGCACAATACTTGCAGGAAGTTAAGAGTTTCTAGCAGGAAAATTAGAGATATTATCTTATCTTTAGTTTATTATGCATGATTTTTATAGAAATAGCCACAGTCAGCAACAATTCACTTTAAAGTTTGAACAGAAGATCATAAATAGTATAGACGTCCTATTACTTAGTTATATTTTGGGAAATATCTACATGTTTTTGGTAGATATTGTTTGTAATAAATTTTATTCAGATTTTTCCATAGATTATAAGAGAATATTTAGTAAATCAATTCCTTTTTGGGATTTGATATTAGTTTAGCGGAAGATCTCATGATATTTTGTAAACAAACTTATAAACACTTCTCTTTTTGAAGTATGAAGGGTTGATTTTTGCATTTGAGAACGATATTATACTTTTTCATTTGATGGGTTTATCAGTAATAAAAGGACATTCTTCATAGGATTCATGTGTTGGACTATTTGGTGAAGTGCTTCTCTCACTGCCTATGTGTTTAGCTCTTTTTTTCCATACTTATGTATTCTTAAATCTAAATTATTTTACAGAAAGTTGATGAACAGAATTTGTTGAAAAATACACTCTGATTCTAGATGTGGATAATTTAAATGTTTTATTCTGATATCATGCTAAATAATTCTTAACTGCTCTTTAGCTTCAATTGAAAATATATATTTTCTTTTCTTTCATTTCATTTAAACTCTAAAAGATCCAGTTAGTTCATCTACCTTTCCCTGTGAAACTCCTTTGAAAAATTGTAGACTCCATATCCCAATGGAAGTTTTAGGCATTTAATCAACCAACCCAATTTGAAAATCAAAACCTAAACCTAATAGCTAGCCTAATATTATTTAGAATATCATATCTAAATTAGACAGAGAGATCCCTCTGTGGAGTTGGAAGGGCTAGATTCCGAACTCCCAAAGTGGTTTTGTGGTTACCTCTGTGTTTTCTTTCATAACCTCAGAAATTATAGAGTGCTAATACAACGTTCAAAAATATTGGAAGGAAAGTTCTAAAAATATGGTCTAAATCTCCCAATACTTGACACCCGACACCTCGAAAACCACTAAGTCAATAGGTTGATACACCCCTTTTATATGACGGTAAAACAACTCTTGATAGTTGAAAGAATTGTTGGGTTTTGTTACTATCAAGTATTTTCGTGGGTAGACCCTCAACCGCCCACTTGACACTAGATATCTCGATACTCTGGTAGCTAGTGACATGACTCCACTGGGCATAACTTCTCTGCTAGTTATTTCACTTGTATATAATATCATCACCCTCTGGGAGATATATTTTAATAATAACACTGCACTCGAGTCCCTTCATTTATCTGATATGGATGTTAAGTGATGGGAATAGTCTCATCATCTGATAAACTTATCGAGTTTTCAGTATCAGGGAATTCACTTTCTATATTAGTTCATATGTACGTGACTTGACACTATGGTATGTTGAAGTCCTGACATCAAAACCCTTCTACTATATAGGTTCTAAAAGTTAAAGGGGTTGAAATATGAGTTTTCAATATTTGATCACCTGACAACTAACATTCTGCCCGGTAATGAGAATGTTTCTTATTACTTGCAGATGGCTCAAGGCTCATCAGTGTCCAAGAAGTATAACACACCAATCGAGTCCCTTCATTTATCTGATATGGATGTTAAGTGATGGGAATAGTCTAATCATTTGACAGCCTTATCGAGTTTTTCAGTATCAGGGAATTCACTTTCTGTATGAGTTCATATCTACGTGACTCGACACTCTGATATGTTGAAGTCCTGACATCAAAACCCTTCTACTATACAGGTTCTAAAAGTTAAAGGGGTTGAAATATGAGTTTTCAATATTTGATCATCTGACAAATAACATTCTTCCCGCTAATGAGAATGTTTCTTATTACTTGCAAATGACTCAAGGCTCATCAATGTCTAAGAAGTGTATGTTTTTGTTTGTTAAAATGCTTCACACCTTGAGGCATGATAGTCGGATGCTCCCATACTTTAGCTTCTCGGGGTTTAATCCCCCTTTCAACTAAGCCTTGGTCATGGCCCCATGTTGGCCATGTGACCAAGGGTAAAGGTTAAGCTCTGCAAACCCCAAATTTCTGAAACTCTTGAAATAATTCTCATGCCTAGATCTAAATTTTGAAACTAACTTTGACAAGGAATGAATTTCCTAGAAAAATTGTGATGACTCAGAGATATTCACTAGCATCATGTGCATTTTAAATTTTGATTTCAACTAGGAAACACCCAAGAAGAAAACATAAGAATGGCCAATAACCTGATTTTTCCCACCTTATCAAGAAATACAAGGAGATGGCCATGTGCCAAACCCAAAAATTCTCCTAGCTGAATAAGCATCTCTTCTTTACTATAGGGTTGCAGTTTCACAGTTCAGACTTCTAACACTAAAAACTAATGTAGCTAGTATCCTAAATTATCTCTAGAGGGGAAACATGATCTTATGTAGAGAAGTACTTCAGGTCTTTTCAAATAGAGTAAGGATACAATCAAAACTACTCTTGCCCCATAAATGGCCTAAGAAGGGTAATTTACACTAACATAAAATATGATGAGCCTTAGGCTCAAATCAACTTATGCATCATGTCTCACATACCATTCATTGCATAACCATCAAAGGAAACTTGCTTCATAGAATACCTATGCACATAACATTCATTCATCGAAGAAATATTATCTAGAAACCAAGGAAAATCATATCGTACCTCCATCTCTTCATTCATACATTTTCCATGAATCATCAAAACAAATTTTAGTTCATCTTTGCAAATAAGCTTAGTAACCAGAATGGCAATATTCATAAAGCATTGAACAAAAATATAATTTCATTAATAAATCAGAGTTATTGTTATATGTTTCTCTCAAGTTTGTTGGAAATTGAAGTAGGGAGAGTCACTCTCCACCCATTATTAGCCTTAGCAACACCACAGGATTTCTTGTAGTTGGCCACCCCAAGCCAGACCTGATGTCACAAGGGAAAATGTCACTAAAGGTTTGTTACACATCAATTTGTCACACTTATGCAAATGATGCCGAAACTGGGCCTTTCAAAATTCGATGAACCATGGTCATAAGTCCCCTTGAAATATGGAAGAAATACCTTTCAATGGTGTATAAGGATCCTAGATTAAATACCTTAAAAAACCCTAAAAGTTTGGAGACCATCACGAGTTTTTAGTTCACAACCTGCCATGGTCAGACCTTATGTAACTAATGACTTGTGATGTCATCATAGTCTACCTGTGTTAAGGTCGTGATGATCTTCTTACAGAGGTACAAAATAAAAATTAAATGAAGCTTCCACTTCTAGAAGCCTCATAGTGGGTATTTAATCTGAATTGGTTGAGATTGAGCTCGAGCACCCCATATCCTGGGCCTCCTTTCTCCTTTAGTGGATCCATCTCACTCATTATGGATCTCTCAACTTCTACTCCTTCCTATAAGTACAATGCCTTCAAAGAGAACCAGGTTGCCATTTTAGACTCTTGAACTTACCCACATGCTACTGAAATCTCCATTAGAGTTATTTTGACTTCAAAGGTTTGGTTTGAGGATCATTGCAAGGAGACTCCAACATCAAGGAACTTTGTTGTAAATATCATGCTCTTTATTATTAATACAAATATTTGTTTCTTTCCCATATGTATATGTCATAATGTATATTGTAAGGCTCCTTGATCTCTTACATGATTTATGATTGAATCTATGATGTATTTTATTCTTTTATATCTTGTTTGGCTTTGTCTTTATAGGTCTCCTCTTGGAGCATCAAGGGGGAAAGGTTGAATGCTACAAAAGGCAGCAGTGAGGGTCATCATCAAGCATTTCGGAAAAAGGTATGATTTTTTCCTCCTATTTACATATGTGTTTCATTCACAAATTAGGGAATGTTTTCATTTATTTGTGTATTTGTTTCTAGGCTTGGTTTCTAAGCCTAGCAAGTTCTATCCTATTCGTAGGATGATATTTGTCCACCAAAAAAGGTTTCAAATGAGGTATAAGGCATGAAGGGAACTCTCTATTACATAATATTTATGATTCTGCACATCAAATGTTGAGTCAAGGTCAATTAATGCAACAAAATATGGCCATCCAGGACTTTCACATGGAAAAATGGAGCCCTTCATCGATCAACAACCCCCTTGTGCTTCCCTTTTCTCAATGCCATGCATTCTTTAGTTAGACTATATAGAATGATCTAGATTTATGTAGGAATAAAATGAAATATAGACTTAACATAAACATAGTGCTACAAAGAAAATAGGACTTCAATTCATTAATAACAAAATACTCAGATTGTTTACATGAAAAATGGAAATAAACTAGCTCAGGCGGTGATAGCTTATCTCTGAGAAGAGATGTGATGGCTACATGCCTTCTAAACTATGTTACAAGGAGGCTTAAAGGCCTTTTATTATTGAGAAACAATGGAAAACCATAAACATCCAAAAACCTAACCCTAGGATATGAAGTGCCAAAACTTTGTGGCCCCAAACGGGGTTAATTGGTACATCAGCTTCTTGGGGTCATAAATTTGGCATATGATCTCCATTTTATGCGTACGATACCGTGTTAGAAATATCTATCCAATGAACATAAATTTCAATTACAGACCCCTATCTATGGGTATGGGTTTACTAGTTTTTCAAAATAACATTGTTTAAGGCCTCAAAGTGACTCTGAAAGTTTAGGACCCAAAAATATTCCAGTAAACTATGTTACAATTATGGAAACTAAAAGAAACAGAGTTAGGGGTCCAAGTGGAATAGGCGGGTGGCCACCAATATCCACCTATATCATAGAAATTTCTCCAAGGCCATGAATCTCAAGTTGAAGGCTTCCTCACTGATTCCTTGTTTAGTTCAATTAAGATTTTAGTTCCACATCAAATGGTTGTGACTAATAAGGCCTTAAGTTCCCTTATGTTTAAATTCATGTTTTAAGCACTCACATGTGGATCGAACATAATTCATGGGGCTCAAGTATACACTTTGTCTAGTTCTCATGCACTTGTTTCATGCTTTCTTGGTCCGTCTTCTTGTTCTCTTGACTTTATTCTCTCTATGTTCCCCCACAAGTGCTACCTCTAGCTTGAGAGTTCAGGGACATACTTGGGTTGTGGGGTCAAAATAAGCCTCCAAAAAAATATGTAGCCCATACTTTGGAGTATTTTTCTACCCCTGTTCCCCATTCTCTCATAATTTTTTGTAGTTTGGGTAGTTCAACTACCACATAAGGGTTTGGCTAGTTAATTGAGGTATATATGGATTTTCCCAATCCCCTCTTACTATTTTCCCTCAGTGAAGCTTCTATCCCAATGATCAAGATCTGTGTTGGTTGTCCTCTCCAATTTCAACAATATATATTAAACAAAACAATATTTACATCAAATAAATTCTAGAAAAATATCCATTCTACCCATCCAACATTATTATTCTTAATTACTCTTTTAAAAAATATGGATATTACAAAGGGATATTACAATCCCATCCCGCTTAAAGAGCACCCTCTTCAGTGTTCTTTTATTCATATAACTGAATCTATACAAAAACAAAAATGGGTATGTCATTTTCATGGCATCCTCCAGTTCCCATTTTGCCTCATCTGCTCCAAGGTGCTTTCATTGTACCTTGACTTGCATGATGGCTCAAATTTGGAGCATAGTCTCCTTCCTATCAAGTATGCACCAGGATTTTGGATAAAAATCTCCTTCAAGTTCCACCTATATCACATCCCAAACAATAATGTCATTAACATCGTGCATATATTTCTTAAGCAAGGATACATGGAATACATCATGTTATTTTATGGTCAGAAGTAGGATAATATTATATGCTACCGACCCGACTCTCTCTAAGATCTCAAAGGGTCCACACTAACATGGTGCCAACTTGGCACATCACCTTCTTTTCATGGAATTTCTCTTATGTATAATCCAAATATACACATGCTCTCCTACTCAAAACTTTTTATGAGTTCTACTCTATTCAAAGTAGAACTTTTGTCGATCTTATGCCACTTTCAAGTTTTGTTTTATCTTTATCACTTTTTTGGGCCCCAGATATGTTATAGTATTTTCTATACTAACCTTCCATTTACAAGCCATATTCATACCTTTACAACATATTTCATAACTATTATATTACTAATTTTCACTAAATGCATTCATTTTACCTTGTGGTTAATTATTAATGGTTTCTTGTACTTTTAATGGTTAAATGAGTTTTTAACATGGTTTTTCCAATGATAGTTTACTAATATGTTTATGTGCCCAAACAACAAGTTCTAGTACTGGAATTTGACAATTCAGTACTTATATAAGTTTCGACAATAAGTAAAGGTTAACAAGTTGGCACTTCTCGAGTTATGATTTGATGACATGGGTTGCAACTACATGTTTATGGATGAATTTATGTTCATTGGATGACACTTAGCTCACATGTGAAGCTTAAGCCTTATTCAATGTTACAGGCAAACCCAATTCCACCTACAACAAGTTGGTACCAAACCTACAACAGTTCAATACCAACCTACAAGATTTCAGTACCAAATTCTAGTTCGATTTCCAAGAAAAATAAGGTGATGGGTTTTTTCAATGGAGAGTGAGATAGGGGTGGATCCTTAAGACCAATCTGCATAAATTAACAAAATCCCAATTTTTTTTATTTGTACCAAAAAAGAAGGATTATAATGTCTAGGTTTGGGGATTTGGTTTTATCCATTTTTATGTAGTTTTAATGTATAAATAAGACCTCATATGTCTAAGGAAGGGGATCATGAGTTTGTAACTTAAAATTTGTAAGGGAGATCTAATTTCTTTAGTTCTTTCTAAATTCTCGAGCTTGCTTCAATAATACCAAATTTATTGATAATTTTATAGCAGCTTGTGATTGTTTCTTTGATCCTATAGACTCTTGGTTGTGTATTTCAGGTGAGGCAGGGCCCCATCAATTTGGTATGTGTTGGCCTTTATTGTTTTTATGTGTTTTCATTTGCAATAAATGATTAGCTAAATTTTTTGCTTACAAGCTGTTATTTTCCATTTTGAATTGTGTGCAAACTAGGTTCAATTTTGTAATCACATTAGTTTGTTAATTTAATCATTAAATTCAACTATGTTTTATACATCCTTTCTCTCTATTTTATGCACATCCAATACCGTCAATTCAATAAATTCATTATGCAATTGCTTTCAGGGTTATACCTTCATACACATTTCATGTAAATAAACAATTTCATAAATTCTCAACATCTTATCAATAAATGAAAACTTTCCCATTTCATTCTTCTTTCTTCACTTTTTTTTTCTTGTTTATGAGATTTATTAGTTTACAATATTTCATCATAGATGCAATATCTTAATATAGGAAACACGAGGTGCATTTTTTCCATTTATTTCCTCTCATATAAAACATTAATTAGGTATGGTCATTCACTTAGTAAGTTTAGGTTCTATCATTTTTGGTAAGCCTTGCACTCAACTGGAGAATTTTCCTTGGGATTTAGTTTCATTTACATATAAGTCATTTGTAGATTGCATTGTCTTATTTGCTTTCATTTAAGTTTGGTTTTGATTTCCTGTAGCACGCTTTTGTTTGTAGTTGCTAGTGTTTACTTTTCTATGGCATGCCTAATGAGTTTTTGTATACATTACTATAGGATTAGAACCACTGAAGTCTCAAGACCTAATAAGCTACATACTTAAAACCACATGAACATTGCCTGTCAGTAATGAAATATTGTGGCTCAGAACCTGATAACCATTAGAGTCCCACAGTCCAATGACATGTTATAATCCTTAGTGATTAGTTCTTTCCAGTACTAGTCATTTAGCATAAATAGAATAGGCTTTAATATTGTATTTCTTGTGCTTGCATCTCCAAGTCTTACGATCCCGGATTCGATAATTAAAAATTGGAATTAGAATACATATAATATTACCAACACACTTCTTGATCCATTTCTTTTAACAATTTTGGCCCAAGTCTAATTGGATCCACTGGATTATACCAATTAATAGGAATATTGTATTTTCTACCATGCAATGCTTTAAAGGGACTCATCTTTAGTTACCCTTGATAGCCATTGTTGTAGGAAAACGACACCAGAGGTAAATAATCTTCCTACTTATTGAGTTGATGTATAACATACATTATTAGCATGTTTTCAAGCATACAATTAATTTTTTTTATTTGTTCCTATACATGAGGATGGTGGGTTGTACTAAATGCCAATCAAGTCCAAAAACTTGCGAATGATACTTCCAAAAATTTGAAGTAAATTTGGCATCCCGATTAAATATGATCTTATTGGGCATGCCATACAACCTGAAAACCTCCTTCATGAACAAATAGGTGATATCAATTGTTTTATGGGTATAATTTATAAAGACAAAGTGATATTCCTTGCTCAAATTATCTACTACCACCATGACATCATCATGCTCCTTGGGAGTCCTCGGTAGACTAGTGATGAAGTCCATAGATGTGACTCACCACTTCCATTTTGAGATTGGTATGCACTATAAAAATCCTACTAGATGCTTGTGTTCCACCTTAACCTGTTAACATTCTAAACATCGAGAAATATGTCCAACTATCCCTTTATTCATCTAGGGCCAATAATACAACTTCCTGGTAGTCGTTACCATCTTTTAGTATCTTGGGTGACCAGAATAGTGTCTCTTATAGAGTTCGCCCATTGTGAGATTCTCCAAGATTACTGCATTTGGTATGTACAATTTTCCCTTGCACAACAATAAGTCATCTTTTTTTAATTGATAGTCTTCTCCTATTAGCCCCTTGGGTTCTTTCTTCAAACATACAGTTATATGTTGGAAGCATTCATCATCTTGTATTGCTTCTTTGATTTTTTCTTATGTTTGACTCACATGTATTGATGACTACCATATGTATTGTTTGCATGCTCCTCTTGAGTGCATCTACCACTCAATTTTATTTTCCATTTCTGTGCATGATTTTAAAATCAAATTCACTAATTGTTGGAGAATGTAACTAGTCTCAATCTTCATAATTTGTACCATTATGTACTTTTATATAAAAATAAAAGGAAAGGAAAAATAAAAATATTATTATTTTTCTAGATAAGCATGTTCTTCATGCTTCTAGGTTTTTGAGTCAATGAGTCAAAGTCCTATTTTGGACCTATAGTAAAAGAAAAAGAAAAAAAAAATTGTGTAAAATTTGGGACAAAATCTGCTCTAGATGCCAAGTAGGCTCCGCCCCAACAGACATGTCTATTCACACCCCCTCTAATCTATATAAATAGAGGGTAGATGGAGTTCATTTGGACACATAAACTTCGATGTTTTTGGTCTAAAATATCGCAGAGAATATAGAAGAGATGATGAATGTCGAAATCTAAATGCAAGGGTTTCTTCTTAGAGCTAGGGTTTGTTGATTATCTTCCTTAATGTATCTCTTGTTGTTGGTCTCTTACTGATAAATATGCTGGAAGGAAATTTTTTTTGTCTTGGCATCTAGAGGAAAAACTTTTGTGGTTATGGGTCTTGCATATCTCATTTGATCTAATTCTATACGAAGATATTTTTCTGGGTTTCCCCTTGGAGGGGTTTTTCCTTGGCTTGGAGACTATATCTTATGTTCTATTTTCTTCTCTAATCTTCATGTTTTCTGGTAATTGTCTGATGAAGAAATAAAACATAATAATAATGATGATGATAGACTCACAAGTAATTATCATGAATGGAAATATAAGATAAAATTTGAAAAACCTCCTGATTTCCAACATGGTATCAAAGCTAAGCACTGACACTTGAGGTTTTGAAAATCACTCAGTTGGCTTGTCTTAGATCTCTCGATGGCTTGAGAAGCTCATACCTTTTTTATTTAAGTATTGTGTTGGCTTATATGTTGATAGTTGTCACTCATATACAATGGATTACAAATCTCAGTAGAGGTATCTCAATTGCTACAGTAACAAATTTGTGATCATAATTGGTTGAATATGAAGGGCTCACATTGATGAGTGTAATCATGCTATTTCTAAATTCATGCAAAATAACCAAGTTAAGATAACATATGATCTTAGTAAGGTTTCTTTTTATAATTGTTCTATTGGTCGATTCAAAAATTTATGAGACTTGTATTTATGGTGATAGAATATTGCAACACGAGTTGTGTAGTTCATGTACCTCAAAGATTTGTGAAAATGATGTGACACAATTCTACAAAAATATCTACCATACGCATTTATGGATCAGAAAATTTTAGTATGGTTTGGCTTCCTGTAATGGTTTTTATAATTCATATGAGGCTCACATTACAATATAAAATATTTGTTGCTACGTGTTGAGAAATCTAAATGGAAATTATTATAGAGGTTTCTATTTACTTAATAACTGCATATGATGTATTTTTACTTATTAGCTTTGTTACTTATTATTATATGTGTATACCATCAAACAACTACCAAAATAAGAAAAAAACCTTGGTTTTGATGGCCATGGCACTAACGCTTGGCTTGCTTGACCTCTACCTTCACCCCCTATCTCTCTGCGGTGTACATCCCTCCAGCTTGCAGTTACCTAGCTTATAGTGGCCTCACCGGGCGATTTACCTGGTTTAACCTCCATCCCGTTTACTCTCCTCGACAACGTAGCTCCTCCGACAGTTTATTGTCGGTTACTATGGAGCTAGACGATGTTGACTATGAGGCGGACCCTCATCCCCAACAGGTTATATGGTCGCACCATCGAGCCGTGTCGGGCTCTGGCCCTTTTTCTACCACCCTGTGCCCATTTTCAGTTGCTCAGTTCATTCAGGCTCATCTGGGTCCTTCTGTAACCCATCCTCCACCCTCAATTCACATTGACGATGCTCCTAGTTTGGACTACACCCCGCTATCTCTAGCTACCCTAAACCTGCTTACACCCTGCCTCTAGCCCTCTCCCACCTTTGACGCCCCCTTACCAGACCTCCCCCATATTTCTGCACCCCATTGTACACCTCCACCTCCTGCATCCCTTCATCTGGGTCTCCTCCCCTCATTAATCATGTCCTCTCAAGTGCAACCCTAAACCCTGGAGGTTCAAACCCTAATACCCCAATACCCCATTTGCTTCAGATCCTCGATCCCTAACCCTAAATCTACCCCCATCCACCCCCCAAACAGTTAATCAAGGATGCTATGGTCTTCTCAAGGATTACCCGACTACTCGCTGCTCAGACAAACCCATGAAAGGTAGGTGCCTTAAAATAGTGGATAGGGACATCATCCTAACTCTCAGCGAGGACATTCCGATGGGCAAAGTTGCAGAGACTGCAAAGAAGGTTTTGGTGGGTTGAGTGCGAGGTAGGAACTACTTAGTAGATTGTCTTCGACTCTAGACCTCGGATATTTGGGGCTCCCTACTCAAAGAATTGCCCATCGTCAGGGTACTGGCTCATGGGTGGTTTTCCCTGCATTTCCATAGGGAAGAATACACTGACTGGATATTATCTCAATTCTGGAACATCGAGAAAGCTCTGGTACTATTAAAAAGATGGAATCCTTTATTTTATCTAGAGAGGGAACAGATGGGCGTTGGGCTGATCTAGGTCCATTTGTCAGGCCTTCTGATGCAGTTCTAGACCCCTGTAGTCTTCAAGCGCATTGAATATGCTCTGGACACCTACTTAGAACACGATCAATCATTCGAAAAGACAGGAATCATGACAATGTCGCATATCCTGGTACATATGGATACTAGGGAGGGGCTAGAGGAAAAGATAACCCTCCATTGGAGACATTTCTTGCGTCGTCAAAATATGGACTATGAAGGTGTGCCTTTTAGGTGTAGAAGATGCCACAAGGTCAGCCATCTATTCAGGGACTGTCCGCTGCTCACTCCTACTTCACAGGTGGCTGTAAGGGGAACGAAGCACCACCAGCCAGAAGACCCAATTGTGGATGAGCAACCCTCAGGTTAGGATCACTCAAAGGATGCGGATGGAGTCACTACCCAGCCAAACAGTGCTCCACTAATACCACCTATATTCCCTCCACTGACTCAATCCCGGCCTGTTGTGGAGTCTGCTCCTACAATGGGTACTACTCCTCTTTCTTTTCCCTCTGCTCTACTTTTTAATCAAATAAATGCATCTTTAATTCAATCTGCATCCCTCTCATGCATGAATACCATCATTAACAGTAAGCTCGAGCTCCCCTCCCCCATTTTCTCTACCACCTTGCTGATAATACAAGATCTGAGCCCTCTCCTTCACCCCTCCCACTCCCCCTTTGCCTCGGGCTCACACTCGTACAATCTCCGATCCTGACAATTGATCAACCCCAACCAGCTAGGTCTTGGCATCCCCCCCCTGAGCAAAAACCCTCTAGAGGTAGGCCATCGAAGATCTCCCAAACCATCAAATCTGCAGGGCCATATGTGGCACAGGGATGCCAGAACACCATTGAAAGGGAACTTAGAGCATTTGAAACCCTTAACACCATTCCCTGATGATTTTTCTCTCCTTCAATTGTAGGGGCTTGGCCAGCCCCCCAAAAAAATTGTCCCTCAAGCGACTCTTGCATTGTACTCCCTGCGACATGATTCTTCTTCAGGAAACCCTTGGGCCATCTGAACAGATTATTAAGATCCTACAAGCCATCTTACCCAGCTGGCACTTCTAAGCCCTAGATGTTGTAGGCAGATCTAGGGGTTTAGCCATTGGGATAAATCCTCAAACAATACGGATGATATCTTCTTGAGGAGGCCAGGGCTTCCTGGGCATGGACATCTTCTTAGTTGATTTAGGCAAATCACTTTGCATCATTAATATCTATGCCCCAAACCAAAACAGACTTGATTTTTGGAAATCCTTTCTGGAAAAATTATTGATCAACAATGCCATAATTCTAGGGGGAGACCTAAATTTCTCCATTGGACATGAGGAATCCTAGGGGCATCACACACAACTAGACCCACTCTCTGATCAGCTGAGCTCCCTCCTGGAACAATATGGGCTCATAGATGTGTCCATGAATAAGAAGATGCCAACATGGCATAATAGATGTATTGGTGAAGCTGCCCTTGGTAGAAGGTTGGACATATATCTCATTCAAGAAGACCTACTCCATACCGTTGCCATCTACAGGAAATGGGTTGGCTCGAAGGGTATTTTAGATCACTCTCCCATCTTCTTGGAAGTGGCTGGCTCTTCCAGAAAACCCAGGGCACCTTTCAAATTTAACTCTACTTGGTTAAAGGACCCTGATTATATTAAGCTAGTTACAGATTTCTGGAAAGCCCAGCCACCTTTCATGGATTAGAGGAAGGCTGCAGATTTTTGTAGCAACTTGAAATAGCTCAAGAGATTAACTATTGAATGGACAAAAAGGAAAAAAATCTAGCGATGACCAAACCCTTATGGACATCGAAGCTCAACTGGCCTCCTTAACGGATGTTAGTGGGCTTGACTACTTATCCACTAAAGAAAAGCTAGATCTTGTTGATTTGGAGACTCAGAGATCCAATATCCTCCTTATTGGGAAGAATTGTGGAGACTTGGAAGCAGAGCAATCTAGCTCCAAGCGGGAGATGATAACACAAAATTTTTCCATAAATTTTCCAATGGAAGAAAAGCCAGCAATATTATCTGGTAGATGCCCTCAAATCAGGACCATATAGCCAACACTCACTCTCAGCTTTCCCTTCTTGGTATCTCTCACTTCAAGCAGCTCTTCAAAGCCCCCCTTGCCACCTCTATTGCTAAAATCATTAACATTGCTGGCCATTTCCTTGGGTTTGTGGAACCAGATGGGATGGAGGATCTTATAAAGATGGTATCCATGGGGGAATTAGAAATCACTCTCAAGTGGTTCAAGAAGGACAAAAGTTCAGGGCCGGATGGTTGGCCTGTGGAATTCTTTACCGCTTTCTTTGATATCATTGGACCACACCTACTTGGAGTGGTGGAAGAGAGTCAGACTCTAGGATGCATATATGCCCCCATAAATTCCATGTTTATTGCCCTCATTCCCAAGACTGACCCCCCTACCTCCTTCAATGATGTTTGCCCTATATCCCTCTGCAACTGTCTCTATAAAATTATTGCCAAGATTATAGCAAATCACATCAAGCCGATATTTTCTGAACACATTACTCAGGAGCAATTCGCCGTTCTCCAAAATAGACATATTCATGAAGCCACAGGTTCTACCCAAGAGGCCCTCCACTCCATAAAACTGAAAAATTTAAAAGGGGTGGCACTCAAAATTGACCTCTCAAAGGCCTTTGACAAGGTGAGCTAGTTATATCTAAGGATGATACTCACTCACCTAGGCTTCCCTCCGGATTTCATCAAATGGATTATGGGATGTATAACATCAGTTTCTTTTGCAATCTTTATAAATGGGTCAGCTTCCCATTCCTTTCAAGCATAGTGGGGAATCAAGTAGGGATGCCCCTTATCCCCCCTATTATTCCTTCTAGTTATGGAAGGCCTGAGCATACTGATTGCTATTGAGAAGCGAGCTGGGAGAATTCGGAGCGTCAAGATTACTGACCAATGCCTTTTAACTCATCTACTTTTTGTTGATGATATACTCATTTTCCTTAATGGGGGTATTCAAGACATCATCACTCTCACAAAGATATTAAAACTTTTCAGTGCTGCTAGAGGAATGGAATTAAATAGGGCAGAATCCACTATATCCTTCTCTGATTGTAGTCAACAAGAAACTCAACTAGCCCTTCAAAATTTCCCTTACCAAATTTTTGCTCTACATGATGGTCTAAAGTATTTGGGATTCAGGATTAAAGTAGAAAGATACAAAATAGCAGATTGGACATAATTGATCTCAAAGGTGGAAAAAATATTAAATATATGGAGTCATTGCCTACTATACAGAGCGGGAAGATCGGTACTCATAAAAGCAGTACTAGAAGCAACCCCAGTCTTTTGGATGTCCTTGGCTTGGATCCCCTTGGGGATTCTGCATAGGATCCAACAAGTCTGCAGCCATTTCCTGTGGAGGGGACAGAAAGAAGGAAAGCCTTTTGTGTGGGTCAAATGGAGCCAGATTACGATCCCCAAAAAATGGGGAAGTTGGGGTCTAAAGCACCTCCCGACTTTCGCACATGCTCTAGCTGCTAAACTAGGTTGGCTCCTCCTAAAGCACAAGAGTCTTTAGTTGGAGCTGGTCATCCACAAATACATTTGGCCTAGTATTGTACTAGACTAGGTAAGGTGACCTACATGGAACAGGAAAGGTATTTCAGTTATCTGGAGGGTAGTAATCAACACCCTTCCCATCATTAAAAGGGGCCTTATCTGGAGGATTGGGAATGGGGAGTTAGTCCGAATTGGGATTGACCCATGCATTGGTAGTCGGAATTCCTACCAACTCCCATAGGAACTAATCACACTTATAAACCACATTGGTGTCCTATTCATATCACATCTCGGAGACCCTCATAACTCTACCATCTTCCAGCAAGCTTGGCACACAAGTGAGGCATGGAATATCTCGAATCAATGGAAAAGACAGTGGAGATTTTTTTTGCAGACTTTATCAGAATCCCATGTGCACCTAAAAGAAGAGGAGGATGAATTGATCTAGGGATTTGCTAAGAATGGGCACTACTTCTCCAAGCAAGGGTATGATATCATACATGCTGAGCACAAGCCAGACAAACTGATGAGTTGGTGGAGCCATCTTTGGAAGTTAAAATCCCCCCCACGCACAAAATTACTGATGTTGAACATCATAATGGATAAAAAACCTACATGAGCAAATCTTAGAAAATGGGCTTTCCCAGGTTCGACTTGGTGTGTCTTATGCCATGCCAAGGAGGAATCAAATCATCATTTATTCCTCACTTGCCCTACCTCCCAACTACTTTGGTCTGAAGTCCCACACACACTAAATATCAAGCATTCCTGGAGTGGGGTCGATATCCCAAATGCCTGGGATAGATGGTGGGAAGCTGCAACTGAGCCAAGATATAGGAATCTGTTGCTTCTAGTCAACTAGCACATATGGATGTGTTGCAATAACATCATTTTTAGGGGCCGGAATATAATCTGGTCCCTGATTCCTCCAAAAATCTGTTCGAGCTACGGGGATCTCCCGGCTAAGGAACAAGTCTTTAGAACTTGGAACATCACACAGGAACATATTGAGAAAGCCCACCCTAGGGCATACTTTGATGGGGCTACACAAATACAGGGATTTGGAGGAGGCATTATACTTCATCTATCAGACACTCATTACTTTCACATTTTCATGGGGTTGGGTGAGGGTACAAATAATTATGCAAAGTTGGTTACTCTCTGACATCTTTTACAGTTTACCATCCTCAAATAGTGCAGACACATACAAATTTTTGGAGATTCCAAAATAGTCATAAACCGGTTCAACAACACAACAACTTGCCATGCATATACTCTCAAAACTATTTTGGATGATATTGTTTTACTCAAAACACATTTTTATCACATTTCATGCACTCATATTTACAGGGAGCGTAATGAAGGTGCGGGCAAGCTATCAAAAGAGGCAATGCATAGTCCTCGAGGAGAATGGACGATCACAGAGTACACAGCTGAGCGGACCTACTAGTTCTTCCACGGACCATATATGGATCAGGAACTTCAGAGGCCAAACATGCCCTAATATCAGCAGTCTTTATTTGTCTTTTTTCATAGTTTTTCTATTATGTAATTATCATATTTTGGCAACAGAACAGTGATCACCAATGGTGAATTTTTGAACATGTACTTATTTATATATGTACAACAAACACTAGCACACCCAACATGGTCTTTTTTGTAGAACTTACAGTTCATAACTTCAAACAGTTGACTACGGTCACATTATTTGCATATGCCTATGGCATTTACAGCATATAATTTTCAACAATTTAATGGAAATTACGATATTTTCTCCCCGGGAAAAAACTACCAAAACAAGAAGAACATGAAGACATAATATAGGCTACAATCCAGGGCCAAAACCTCTCCGCTTGAGAGGAAAATTCGCACTTCTCTTCCTTATAGATTCATCAATTGACAAATTCCAAGACCTTAAGACTAACTTTAGAATCCTCCAAGACCAAGACCAACTTCTCCGGATGATGTGATAACCCTGATCCTGTCAAACCTAGTCAAATCTCTTCCCGTAGAACTTCTTCGACCTCCAGCTATAGAAATTTTAGCCTCCAATATAGATTTGAAATTTCATCCCCCCCCACAGTTTATGCTACCATTCATGTGAGCTACGATCTGCCTTGTGAGCCCTCCTTTGAACTTCGCTTTCCTTTTCCTCACTTTAGGAACATGAGGATTAAACTTGGTGACATTTGATTGACCTACTCATCTTTTTTTATCCAAGATAAAACTTGTAGATAGAAACCCTAGGTCTTGCTGTAGAAACCCTAGTTCTCCTTAGCACGTGTGAGAGAAAAAATACCCAAAAAATGATATTTTTCATCCTCTTCCTTATTCGCTTCCTTCTTCGCTAAAATGAGAGATGAGTGAATGTCTCTCAAGGAGGATGAGTTACCTCCTATATATATGCTCCTCTAGGTGGACGTGGCTCTTCCTTTTAGGCTGACTTGCCAGCTGCCAGGTTGACTTGGCCTTGGAGGGTAACTAGGCACTTTTTAAGAGAAATATAATTTTATTTTCAAGTTACAATGTGCTTGATGGGGTATTCAACTTATGACAATGACTCTTTTGACTTCTTGACCTAGGACAAACCCTAAAAGAACTCAATGGGTGTTTGACTATAAAATAAAAGACCTTGAGCATGAAACCCATGCTCCAATAATAATAATAATAATTTTTCTTTCATTTTACACTTTACATAAATCAAAAGTACATTTCATCTATATGAAGACCGAACCTAGTTACACATTTTTCAACACTCCCTCTTAACTAGGGAGATATTGATATATGGTACATGGACGTTCTCAATCTGAAGAGATTTGATAAGAAGAGTCGGATTGGTAACCCATATGTAATAACATCATACCAACCAACATTGTCACATAGCAAGGCCTTGACTAACAACTCTATCTCTCCACAAGGTCGGAAAAAAATGCTGGTGAGACCAATGATTTATAGACACCATCATCATTGTCTCTCAAGGTACATACTCCACTTGGGTGTTCACAGAATATGACCTTCTTTGGACTATTCTAATCTTGGATAGCCAGTCCTCAAAGAATATCGGTCCATGACTACTCTCATCTTGGATGCCCTACCACATCCTTAGAGAGTATCAGATGCCAGATGTTTACTTAATCCTCCATTCTGTCTGTTGAAAATAGCAACAAGAAATGCTAAAAATAGAAATTCTATAAATAGCATTGCTATAGATAGAATTTCAGGTACCAGTGTGAAAAATAGAAACAAGGAATGCTAAAAATAAAAATGCTAAAAATAGCATTTCTATTGATGGCATTTCAGGATATATTTCAATTTTAATTAGTCCCTGAATTAAAATTCGAGTTTGGTCTCAGCAGTTGTTTGAAAAATAATTAATTAATTCATCTTGAGTTAATTAATTGGAGAAAATCAAACATGAAGTCTATGTGAGGACATGCAACAGTTATCCCTTTGATTGAGGAAGTTATCCCTTAATTAAGGAGATAAAGGTGAGTTGTAGTTGAGTTGTAATTAGTTAGCTTAGTTAATTGAGTTAAGTCCAATTAAATTAGTTCCAAACAATTGGAGGAACTAATTGTGAGTTCAGTCAGTTAATGCATGCATGCATGCAATTAGTGTTCTCCAGATAACTGAATATTCTCTCATTAATAACTCATACATGTTAGTTCAGAGAAAGACCCAGCTGAGATTAAAGGAAGGGACAGTGTACTATCAGTTGGAGGGATTTTCCTATAAAGGAAACTCATCCATGCAGAAGGAATTTACTCCAGGATTGTGCAGATATTTCAGAGGTCAGTGTTGTGTGTGAGGTGAGAATCACACAGGTTGCAGCTAGAGGACCCAGGAGAAACTGCGCAAGGAAATAGGAGGTTTGGAGGACTAAAGAAAGACATATGTGTTGCCTATTCTGTCTATGAGGGGACTATAGTAAGAGCTAGATAGCTTGTGAGCTAAAGCTTTGTGTAATCCTGAGATATTTCCACTTGTATGATAACACAGATAGTGGGGTTTTTAGCTGAGGCTTTCCCCAGAGTATTCTTCTGTGTTCATGTGTGCTTGATTTCTTCTTCATCTGTTATATGTGCTCTATTTTATCTTGCTCAAAATCAATTAAGCTTCCGCAAGTTTGTTGTAGAAGTAGATCAAGTATTTTGCTTTAGTTACATTGCATTATCAAATTATCTATAATGAGAATTTCTACACCGTCTTCCCAAGTGAAGACGAATGATGTGCCTATCTCTCCCCCTCAACTAGGGAGGATATATCAACCAATCCAAGCTTGTTTCTTAAATACACAGGTTTCTTATTAGGAAGACATTTTGTCAATATGTCAGCTACTTGCTCATCAACAGAGATATAATGTAGCTGCAATACGTGATCTTGTACTAGATTCTAAATATAGTGATATTTGTTGTTGATATGCTTTGTCTTTCCATGAAATATTGGGTCTCGAAACAATCATATACAACTGGTGTTATCACAATGTATCAGTGTAGGGTCCATAGGTCGTGCAAACAGGTTAGATAATAATTTCCTTAACCAGTTAGACTCAACCTCAACACTAATCAAAGTAACTGTATCTTTCTTTCTGCTCATCCATGAGACCATGGAGGATCCCTCTTGTAGTGATCCTTCTATCTTTCTCACTACCTCCCCAGTTGGAATCCGTATATCCAATTAGTTGGACATCATTCCTTCCATCATACTTCAGGTTGTAGTGGATGGTTCTTCATAGATATCTTAAAATATGACTTTCTGCTATCCAACGATCATGCTTTGGCTCCACTTGGAATCTACTAAGAACATTTACTGCAAAGCATATACCTGGTCTAGTATTCACCAAGTACATCAGTGAGCCAATCAATTTTCTATACTTGGAAGGATATACCCAGCTCGATTCAGAACTCCTTAGCCTTTTAAGTTTGTAATCATCATAGTTTTCATTGGTTTGAAATCCATCATGTCAAACATATTCAACATATTGATCACATACTTCACTTAACCCAAATAAATCTCATCAGGTCCTCGCCATACTTCTAGTCCCAAATAGAAATGCATCAACCCTAGATTCTTCATGTCAATTCTACTGCTAATTGCTTCTTAGATTCTTAAATTTGACCTTCTACATATGTGAAGAGAAGATCATCTACATACATAAGAACGATCACCGATTCACCCTTCACAACCTTGAAATAAAGGTTCAGATCAACATAACTCTTTGTGAAGCCTAACCTCTGAATGTATGCATCCATTCTAGCATACCCTACCCATGGTGCTTGTTTGAGGTCATATAGTGCCTTCTTCAAGCTGCAAACATATGCCTTTCTTTATTTAACTTCAAATCCCAAGGGTTTCTATATATAGATTTCCTCATCAATTGTGCCATTCAAAAATGCAATTTTGACATCCATTTGGTGGATGTTCCATCTCATAAATTTTGCCAAAGAGACCAATGAACGTATAGTTGTATACCTTATCATCGAAGAAAATGTCTCTTCATATTCGATGCCTTTAAGTTGAGAGAAACCCCTAGATACAAATATTTAATTATATTTGTCAATACGTCCATCTACTACATGTTTGATCTTATAGATCCATTTGGAAGTTACCACATATTTTTCATCGGGCCTAGGCACAATATCCCGAACTTAATGATTCATTATAGATTGATATTCTTCATTCATGGCATCCTTCCATTCTCGACGATTGACAACTTCTTCAAAAGTATATGGCACTACTTCTATTAGTTTTGTCATGTAGGCTGCATACCCAGAATATCGTTTGGGCTTCTCACTTTCCCTGAATGAGCCCTGAGTTGCGCCATGACCTTTTGCTTCAAGTAGTGTTGAATTCAACCAATAAGGTCTCCTTCTTGATTTGGGGATGACCACAGGTTGAATAGGTTTACTGGGATCTTCATCTTCATGGTGAGATTCTTCTTCTTCCCTATCAACGTTTTCTTGAAATACTGGAAGTTCTTCATCATCAGAGTCCACGGGAAGTTCCTTTGATCTCTTGAATGCAATAATTTCATCAAATATGACATCTCCACTGACTTCTATATGATTTCCTTCCTTTATTTAGATTATATAGGCCTTAGAGGAGTTGTTGTATCCAAAAAATTATCCTCTCATGCCTGATGGATCCAGCTTCTTTCTTTTGTCCTTCGGTATATGAATATATATAGGAAAAACAAAGATTCAAATATGATCTACACTTGGTTTCTTCCTAGTGAATACTTCTTCAGGAGTTCTTTTATCCAGTGACCGATGGGGATTTCGATTTTGAATATACACAACTATCTTCATGGCTTCTCCCCATAAAAAATTATGTAGGTCTTGATCATGCAACATTTGTTTTACACTTTCTTCATTAGATCAGTTCTTTCGCTCTACAAATCCATTTTGTTCTAGTTTATATGGGACTATCGTCTCCCTCTTAATCCCAGATTCCTTATAGAAAGCTATAATTTCCTTGGATGTATACTCTCCTCCATTATCAGATCTTAGTATCTTGATTTTCCTTTCTATAAGGTTTTTTACTTCATGTTTGAATTCTTGAAATTTTGTAAATACTCCATCCTTGGATTTCATCAAATAAACCCAAGTTTTCCTTGAATGATCATCTATAAATGTGACATAATATAGATGCCCTCCAAGTTATTTTGGAGTCATAGGACCACAAACATAAAAATGAATAAAATCCAAGATTTATTTTAACTGCGAAGCACTACTTCCAAATGATCTCTTTGTATTCTTACCTAATGCACATCCTTTGCATAATCCTTCATGATATTCTTTCAGTTCATGGATTACTTCTACTATAAAACTTAGAGTTAGAATAATTTTGAAATGAAGATGGCCAAAGATTCTATGCCATAAGTGATCTGTGAGTCATCGATTGATGATGTGCTTTTTTGACCTGTTTCCTATTCCCCATGCCCAGGAAGAAGTACATGTTCGTCCGATGTGTGAACAATTTACAGTCAGCAATGGCAAGTAGCACCGGTTAGGTAGGGATTGGGTTGCTTTAGCACATCGGCAGAGGTTCACATGGGTTGATTTCAATGTGAACCAAAGCTTGTGCAAGAGGATATATCAACCTATAAAGCCTTCATTCATATCCATTACTCTATCATTCTCTATGCTTGAGTTTTACTCCATACTACAACTCTTCCATTAATTAAAGCTACTCTATCACCCTTATTTTCTAGACTTGAAATAGGAATTAATTTCTTATGCAAACCTAAAACAAATAAGATGTTGTTCAGATGAATGTTTCTTTCATTTTCCAGCTCTATAGATGTAGATCCAATTTATCTTACATGATAGCTCTTATTATCTCCAAGTTCCACTGAGTAAGAAGATTTTCCCTTTGATAATGTCTTCAATTGTTTGTGATGACCGGTCATGTGTCTAGATGCACCAATATCGATTACCCAAATATTCTCGTCTTGGAATGTGTTAATGAATACTGAGAAGAGTCCTTCATCGTTTGTCTTGGTTCCTTCCTTCTTTGTAGTGAATAGAAGATTCCATGCTTCCTTGATGCCTCTCTTGAGATGGCTTGCTACCTTTGAACAGTTCTTGAGGAGCTTCCTCAATGCAATAGAGATCTTCATAATGCCCTTAGTTAACCTTAGCTCTGATACCATATTGATAAATCTAAAGGGAAATGATTATAGAGATTTCTCTTTACTTGATAACTACTTATGATGTATTTTTACTTATTAGCTTTGTTACTTATTATTATATGTGTGTATCATCAAACATCTACCAAAACAAGAAGAACAAGAACATATAATATAGCTGCAAGTCAGGGCCAAAACCTCTCCAGTTGAGAGGAAAACTCGCAAATCTCTTCTCTTCCTTATAGATTCTTCAATTGACGAATTCCAAGACCTTAAAACTGACTTCAAAACCCTCCAATACCAAGACCAACCTCTTTGGATAATTTTATAACTTTGATCCTATTAAACTCGATCAAATATCTTCCAATAGCACTTCTTCGACCTCCAATTGCAAAAATTTTAGCCTCCACTGTAGATCTGAAATTTCACCCCCCCAACAGTTGTTGCTACCACACATGTGAGCTTTGATCTAACTTCTGAGCCTTCCTTTGAAATTCACTTTTCTTTCCCTCACTTCAGGAGCATGAGGATTACCCTTGGTGACCTTCTCTTGACCTACTTGTTTTCTTTTCTTCGAGATCAAACTTGTAGATAGAAACCCTATGTCTTGCAGTAGAAACTCTAGTTCTCCTTAGCACATGTGAGAAAGAAATAATTCAAACAAATAACTTCTCTATCGTCTTCCTTCTTCTTCCTTTTTCTTCGCTAGAATGAGAGGTGAGTGAAACTCTATCAATGAGGATGAGTTCCCTCTTATATATAGGCTCCTCAAGGTGCATGTGGCTCTTCCTTTTAGGCTGAATCGCCAGCTACCAGGCCGAATTGGTCTTGGAGGGTATCTAGATACTTTATAAGGAAAAATAATTTTCTTTATAAGTTACAATGTGCTCGATGGGGTCTTCAACTTATGACAATGACTCTTTTGACTTCTTGAACTAGGTCAAACCCTAGAAGAACTCAATGGGTGCTTGACCTATAAAATAAAATACCTTAAGCATGAAACCCATGCTCTAAAAATAATAATAATAATTTTTCTTTCATTTTACAGTTTACAAGAATCAAAAGTACATTTCATCTATATGAAGACTGAACCTAGTTACACATTTTTCAACACTATGCTCCTCTATACAGTGGAATGATGACCTTTGTGACTCACTTAGACTACATGGGCTCGATATATGCTGGATCACATAAATCACATATTCCCATTACAATGGTCCTTATATTTCTCAGAGAATTTCTCATCGTTATGGCTCATATATCTATGGTTCTCTCTCTCCTATAGTTCCTATGCCGATATGAGGCCTGCATAAATACAATTTGTGGCTCACATGAAGTCTATATTAATTCAATGATTCCCATGACATGCGATCTTAAAGTGGCTTAAATTCTGGTGGCATTCATGGCTCACAAGAATTTTTTGACATATGTAATGACTCAGGATCGGTGGCTCAAAACTATAATGATTTAATGTGTTCTAAAGATTGAAGAATTCTTCCATCTATTATAGTTAGTCAAACAATGAGGCTTGAATTATACATTGTCATTTTGTCACCTATGGAATCAGTTCTATATGTCTGGGACAATGTTGGATGGACAATAACTGTTGTTTAGCAAGTCACGTATAAAAAGGTGAAACATATAAATGAAGAGTGGAATTGTGATCATTGATCCTTCGTATAGCCGAGATATATTGTTCAACATGATGGCTTATAAAGCATGAGTATCGATTATAAGAAGTATTCATCATGTAGCCAACCTATAATAAATATAGTGTTTAAATAAGTCTTGAATTGATGGATGTAGACACATAAAGAAAGATTGGATCCTTTCAAAGAAGAAGGTATGAATCTAGCGCAAAGGCATGTACAATGTTTTTTTTTGTTATGTATCTATAAAGTCTTTAGGGTTTTGCATTTAGGGTTTCTCAATCCATTTATGATGGGTTTTGATAGTGTTAGGGTTTTTAGATATGTAGTATTTAAGGCTATTTATAATCAAGGTTACTAAACCCTAGTTAAATGAATTAACCCTAGAAGTAAATAAAACCCTAACCCTAACTTGTAGTTCCCTCAAAGGAAACCCTAGCTTGGAAATTTAAGGTTTGAAGATAATCCAGGGTATATGGTAAACCCTAATGAGGGTTGAATTGGATGTGATATAAAAACCATAGGGTTGATGTTTCCAAGGATAAGATCATGGAATTTACAATTTATATTTAAGAACCCTTGGAATTCACCCTCTATAAAGACACCATGGAAACACTAGATTAATATAATTAACATCATGCTCTTGTATTTGTATATTGTGTTTGGTTATACTTGTCAGTGAACATTGCAGGTACATAATAAAGGAAGCAAGACAATAAGGATGACAATGCAATGAAATTCTTTTGCTTGTTAATGACTTCTTGGAAATTATGAGCATGATGGAAAAGAGAAAATTGTAAGGACCCTAAAGAAATTGATGCTAACAAGTCCATTGATGACTGAAAGAGTAAGCATGCATAATTGCATTTTCTAGAAGAGTCTTGATTTTGTAAAAAAAATGGAATTATAAATGGAAGCACTTAGAATCTACTTATTTAATTTTCTTTGAGAAAGATCATCTAGTTTAAAGAGAATATGAAGAACAAGGCCATATTTCATATTGTTGTTCATCCTAGCATTTTCTAACATCATGTTAGGGGGAGTAATTTTGCAAAGAGGGATCATAAAGATCCTATAAGGATCATCATTTTTGGAATGTTCTTGGTAGTAGCATTATGAATAATATATATTCCATATAGTATGGAAACAATACTCTTAAAGGATGAAGGAATGTAGGTGGTCAAGAAGCAAACTAATTCAAGGGATAACTAGATGATTGCATGAAAAGCAAAGGTATGCATATTGTAAGTAACTCTTTAGGAAAAGGTTCATATCTATAAGAATCTTGTAAAAGAGTTGGATATAAAATGTGCTTGGTAAGTATTGGAAACCTTGAACACTAATGGGGGGGGTGAATCAATAGTGTGACTTATTCACAATTTTTACCATTTATAACTTCTCTACTGAATCATACATATATTAACCAAGAACACATTGGTTATCTCAGATACATAAACCATATAAGTAGCTAAAACAATATAACCATGACAACAACAATAAACAACACAAAAAAACACATCCACATAAGAGACACAATATATTTGGTAGAAAACCCTTCTCTGGGAAAAAAACCACCCTTGTCATTTTTGCACTACTCTGAATCTCTATTATGTCAAGCAATGATATTTTACATAGATTTTCTGACTCCCATCAACATGGAGACTTGATCTCACTACAATTAGCTAACTCCCATCAGCCAGGAGACTCAATTCCACTGATCGGATCGGAAGACTATGTTCTCATATGGATTTACAGACTACCATCTGCTGAAAGTCACCATGATCAACAATCCTCACCCAACTCCAATTGGACTATCCAACTACCATTGGATGGAAAATTATTCCTTTCGCCAATGCTACAGAATCACTACTCCACTCTCATGAAGTCACTGATCCTCTACTCTATGTGAACCGAATCCCAAGACACTCTGCTCAACTCCGATTCAACTCTATAATCATAATCTCAACAGCAAGTCACCATCAACCACACAAATAAAATCACCACAAACATATGTTCTCCACTCAAGTAAATAATGGCTCCAATCTATGCATCAACTCTGCAATAATATGACCAGCCAACAACTAACAAACTGAATACAATAATGGAGCCATTAGCACTAATATGCAGCTATAAACTCATCAAACCCTATTACGACATATCAAATATCATGGCTCATTTCCATTCACAAAAATTCCCTACAAGAAAAAAACATCAATCATGTAACATTGGAGCTAAACTAAACTTTGATCTCTACCATCAAATTATGATATTTGCTACAACTCTATACACACTGATGTTCTGCTTTAGTTCTGTTATCACTAAGAATTTTTCCCTAGAATTTATCAGAAGAAGGAAAAGAATGAGGTAACCACAAACCAATCTTTTAAGCATAGGCTCTAGCCAACCTATGGCTTAGAGAATGCTCTCTCTATATGATTTAGCATTGTTTGCTGGGATGTTTAGGCTAGTTCTTAAAGTTCAGGGGGTTTCTATTTGTATTGAAGGTTGGATGGTGGAATCCTTAAAACAGATGGATAGAATGATTTCTCTAGACCATTGGGCTATCGAGTCAAAGAAGGGCAGCAGAACTGGAATTAACTCATTAAAGGGAGTGTTCAAAGGGAAAGCTAGCAAAGTAAAGTGTAGTTCTTTAGGTTGGATGGGTGAAATGATCTTAACCAGGGTGAGAGAGAACTTAAGAAATCTCTGACCGAGATTAAAATGAGGAACAGAGGATAATCATGATCGAAGGGCAATTAAGAATCCTTTGTTGTAGATTACATGGAAACTACCTAAGCTAAGGAGCAATCAAGAATTCCTTAACTTAGATAATTAGTAGAAAAAATTAAAATGCATAATACTTAAAATAGAGTGCAATGAAGCAAATTTTGAGATATCATTCCATATTATAGCATTTAGATTTCAGATACATTAAAGATTGTGGAGAAACTTTTAAAGAAAGATAACAACACAAGAGAAAATACTTGTCTGTACTTCGATTCTACACATGAATCCTGTGAAATATCTTGTCTTTGTTCATTAATCCAGCTTGTAGGTTCGAACAGTGATACAATAGCTTACAATCTTTTGATCAAGAAGTTCTATAGAAATGTCTAAGTATCCACACTATATACTTTGAATTGTGAAGTATTTCTACAAAAAATTATTACAAAATATCTCAAACTAACTTGAGATTTAATCTAGGAATACAAATATCTTCTTGCAAGAAGATAGAGACAACTATTGAATTGTTTCATGATGCCCCTTTTTATGTGGTACTGATGGCTTTTATGGTTGGATTTATAGCCCTTTATGTTGGCATGCAGTTGTGGTCTTTTACGCTAGAATATTTGTCAAATTTTATCTTTCACCTGATACTCTTTGACCCTGATACTCTTTAACCATGCTATCCCGTTTTCATCTGTTTATCTGGATGTTCTTATTTTTACTATGTGGTAACCTTTTTATTGTAAATTTCTCACAGTAAATCAGTCATCTTTTCCCACCATTCTGCATCAGGTTATTTGACATTCATCACCCTTCGGTATATCTCATCAGCTTTAGTAAACTTGGAAAAATTGGTGAGGAATAAGTGTTTTATTTCATGCTGGAGAAAAAACAAGTTCTCGAACATGTTATACAAAACTTTGTCTGTTGGCAGTTATTTTATATATGAAGTGCTAGCTTGTTCCTTAACCAACTGCCTGAGTCTATTACCATAGTCCAATTGTGTCATAAGTTTGTCATTAATGACCAATGGAATGGGCAATCCTTTCTCCTTCAAAATTTGGAATTTGGCCATGAATCTATCAATGGCCACCTGCATGTTGTGTCACTTTTCTTCTAAGTTCAACATTAGGTTTCTCTTGGAAAGAACCTTCCATATTTCCACAATGGTTTTAGTCCTATCCTCTATGTCTGTCTCATGGACTTCATACTTGTTCTTGCTGTTGAGGAAGTGGATGAGTCTATTGGCATCTTCAGGCATGTCTCCCAACTCCTCCTTTACTTTCTGGATAGCTTCTATAGCTATCTTTATTAATTCTATTTGTTCAAAAATATATTGAATTGATGGCCTAATATCATTGACAAAGTCAATGATATTGGCCCATAACAGTTCCTTGGCCTATCCAAGGGTTTGTCTAATGTTAGGTCCTTTTCCAATGTTTTGACCCTTTCACTCATTCTGTTTGCTTTTTGTACCTCTTCCTTTTGTAGAATCTGTGCAAGTTTGTAGTCAATTTCTAAACTTGCCACCTTTTCCTTCAGTCTATTCATTTTTGTAGCATGAATTGACATCTCTTCCATGGCTTTAACTAATTCTGCTACTTTTACTCCTGATGTACCTGTTGTTGTTGTAGACTCTGTTGTAACTGGAAATGTTGTGCCATGTGGAGTTGTTGGTGCAAGTGAAGTTGCTAGTGTAGAAGGGACTGTTGTAGATACTGTAGGGATGACATTTGTATAAGTTGTGGCAATGTCAGTTTGTTTTAATTGGATCAAGTTATTGAATTCTTTCTCTATCTCTCTTAGTTGATCATTGAGTTTTAGGACCAAGTCCATCAACTCTTCACGTTTGGTTTGGTTCTCTACGACTTCAAGTGTTTGAGGATGTTGCAGTTAAGGTATCTTCAATTACTTCTTCAGTGAAGCAATATCATCATTCTTCTTCTTTATCAGCTGCTCAGTAGCTTTTACGTCTTTGGGATCATGTCCCAACTCAATAACCAATTCTTCCAAAGACTTAATCCTCATATCCTTGGCCTATGAGGATGCCTTCGTTAACTGAAACTGTGCCAAGGTGTTGTTCAATGAGTTTTGTAACATATGAGCAGCTATGGCTATACCTGTGAGGGTGGAGTATATCATTTCTCAAGCCTTTTTATGCAATTATATTTGGTCTATGGGATGAATATCCCTTGCCAATACCTCAAAGTCAACCCTCTTGAAATCTGATAATGTTTTCGGTTGTTGTGTTGTAGGTTCGATAAAGGACATCTGTAGCTTTCCTTCCTTGATGTCAAAGCTTGACATCAACCTTGTTTTATTTGTGGGAGTGAGATTTAGGTATTGAGCATATGTTTGGGCTTTAAGCCTCTCATTCCTCATTTTGATTTCTTTATACCTGTCCTTTATGTCTTGGTCTTTGTCAGTAGGCCCACTGAAGGAAGACACTTCCACACTAAGCTACCTTTCCAACATCTGAGTCTGTGATGTGGAAGGCTCTTGTATGTCTTTAGATGGAGTTGTCGGCCTACTTCTGTCTACCTCTGTGTTGGTTACCTGTGCTGATCCTTTTGTATATTCCTGTTCAGAGGCCGGATTGAGCCTTTGCCTCTTGCTGTGATTTGTTTCCTGTTGCAAATTAGAGGTGTCAATTCCTGAAGTGGAAGATCCCTCTCCGTTTCTTTTTGGATTTTTATCCTCGTCTTGAGGAGTCTGCATGACTTGAGGGGTGCTCATGGCTCTTTCTTTCTCTTCTGTTACCTATAGAAAAGAGCTCTAATCAAGCTGCTTTTCCAAATCAATCACAGCATTTTCCACATTTACCCTTGTGTTGTCTCCGTCTACTAAAGTATTTTCCACCCATTCTGTTTGATTGGCATATGCCTCTATTTCTGGTATGGGGTGTTGGATAAAAGGTCCTAGCTTGACATTTTTCCTTTTCTTGGTAATGAATTCTAAAGGGTCATATCTCCATACAAAACTCTGGAATTTCATTCTTTTCGGAATCAGAACTGCCTCTTTCCCTGCCTCTCTGGAATTGCATATGAAGGGACCTAATTGGTCTTTGATTTTGAAATAGGCCTTCTTCTTGGCATTGACAAAGTTGACTTCCTCTGCATTGGTGATCTGTCTCTAATATTTTAAGACAAACAACCTCATAGGGAGGTATCTTGGCAACTTATATGGAGCAAGCAGGCAACCATATATTCTTATTTCTGTGTGGTTTTGGTAAAGGTACCAATCACCCACTTTGGTTTGCTTGGAAAGCTGGAGGACTCTTTTTATCTCTAAACTTATCCTAGGTGGAGGATTTCCAGTGAACATAGTCATGATTGGATACACAAAAGAATCTATGAAGTCTAATTATGTATATGGTGATCTAAACTCATGGAAAAGTGGGGTCTAAAAACTGACATATTTGGGCTGGCCCCTGGTGTTAAGCTTCTAGAGAGTGAAAGGAAACTTATCTAACTAATAATATAAAAATAGATGGTACAATACAGAGGAGTATTTCAATACTCTCTCATTTCCCATTCTTGTGAACTATTCATGCATTCTATCAGCTATGAAATTGGAAAAGTCATATATGGTTGCAGGAGGTTGTCCTAGGGTTAAAATGGACATGAAGGCAAGAATAAGTTCATCAATGTATTCACTGTTAGAGTAACCCAAAACACACGATATCATGGTTACAATGTACTGGCCCCATTTAGAGAAAATAGTTGCTAGATATAGAGGGGGATCCTTAGGGATGTGTTTTTCCTCTCTAATGAAGGTCTGGAACAACTAGGCCAACCTTGATGGGCTTAGCTTTGGATACTGGTCCAACATGTCTTATATTGAGAGTGGGGTTAGATTTGGCCCTGGTTGGAACTGCAACATTTCATTAATGGACTCGGTTGTGACAGTGAATAAAACCTTCTAGTGATGAGACATTATGGCTCTATGGCTGGGGACGTAGCATGCATAGAACATATCAACAATTTCTGGAAATATATGCACTTGGGGGAACTGGTATCTGGGTAAATTGGATTCCTAGAGGCTAATATCGCCTGCATGGTTCAGGTGTCTATCTTTGCTTAAGCAATGAATTTTCAGCAGGAGCTCTATTGAAGTTGTGTCTTTGATTTGGAAATCCTTGTCATCAAGGGGAAGGTGGTACAGGTCTAATTGTGGAGTGATAAAGGGTCTAATGTCCATGGCGACAGGGGCAGCCATAATTTAGTTCTTGTGGATTTGAATTATGCTCTAGGGGGTTTTATTAAAGGTTTTGGGATTTTTCAGAGGGTTTAGGCAAGTAGATTCTTAAAATTGGTAGTGTTCTAACTCAATGAATAATCAAAACACTGCACAGGCTAAAGGTTTTGAAATTTACAAGGGAAAGGGGTAATTTGTGGTGAAATACCTGGAATTGGGTGAATTGGCTCTAAAAATGGTGGTTCACGGCAGTTGCAACGGTTGGTGTGGTCTTGGTATGAACTGAAAAGTTAGTTAGGTTGTCTGCAACGTATTCTAGAACAGTCTTGAAAGTCTGGTGGTAAATTTGGCATTCGCAGGGATTGCAATGTTTCACAGAGTTTACACCGAGAACACGCTGAAAAAGGGTGAAAGAGGGCTTCGCGGCCTTTTACAGAGAAAATGATTAATTTTGGTGGGTTTGTTGACCTAGGTTGTCATTGATGTCAATATGGTGATATTCTGGATACTAGAGGATGACATGAAGCCAAGGGGATGCAGAGCAGATTCATGAAGAGACAGGAGCAAGGCCATCAGGATAGCCAAGCCATAAGTAAGAGGAGCCACATTGGAGCAAGAGGAGCTACAAGAGGAGCCACACATATATATAATATATATATGTCATATATATATATATATATGCCAAAGAAGAGGAGCACATAGAGCAAACAGAGGAGAAAACAGAGCCATGGGACGCAACAAACACAGCTGTCAGAGCCACAGAGGAAGAAGACAAAGCTATCGAGAGGAATGTATGCCACAATAGGGTTATATGCATGCAAACAAGCCTGAGGAGCCATATCGGAGGAGCATAAATAGAGCCTATCAGAGCTACAGGAGAAGTAATATATGCCAAAGATTCGAAATCCAGAGGAAGACCGATCAGAGGAGCATTGAGGAAGAGTGGAGGACACAGCGGAAGAGAAGTTAACAGAGGAGTATTACAATGGAGTAGCATATAATATTGGAGGAGCCACATAGAATCGATAGAAAGGAAATAGCGGAGCAATATATAAACAGAGTTACAGGGGTGGAGAAATATAAACCATCAGAGGCGCAAACTTATATATA
>APFE030793423.1:10256-20390 GCA_000404065.3 Pinus taeda
ATTTATGTGATGGATTTAGAAGACAAATATATGAATAACATTCATTCATATAACAAAAAATAACAGCCTTCATTCATATAACAAAAAAATAATGAATGTGGACAACATCTATTAATAAAATATTTTAGCTTATTAAGTAAAATATTTCAATAGCAACTATGTATATGATTTTATCATGTAAATTTTCAGTTAGTATCATGATGATAAACTCTTCCGGAGGCTTCACCCATTTTGAGAGACAATAAGTTGAAAGGATAAGTTGAAGAGTGTCACACTAGGCCTCCATTTATACCCAGTGACACTCTTCAACATATCATTTTAACTTATTGTCCCTGAAGTTGGGCAAAGTGTGCAGCTCTACAAGACTTTATCATTATGTATATATTATATATAGTTTAAAAAAAAATGAAAAATATAAATCTTATGGTTAAAATATAGGAAATCTTACCTTTTTACATGTGAAGTGTGCAGCTCTACAAGACTTTATCATTATAATATATATATATATATATAATAATATAATAATATATAATATATAATATATGTTTTAAAAAATTGAATAATAAAAATTCTTATGGTTAAAATATAAAGGAGTCCTTATTTATTTTACATTTAATCCAATTTTAGGTATATTTTTATATAATTTGTCTAAAATCCAAAAAATAATTTATTAGTGTTGTAAATTTAAGTTGTTGTAATCTAATACAATCCAGTGTCCAATAAAATTTTCAAGTCATTAAATCTATTTAAATATATTCAAAAATGAAAAATTATATATATCTATATCTATATATATATATAATATATAAAATATATATATATAATAAATATATAATCTTTTGAAATATAAACAATTTGTGTTTTGCATTTAAAAGAAATTTTTTCGTCTTCACACTTACTAAATCAACCATTAAAATATATCTATATTATTAGTATAATTAAAAAATACACGCCCATTGTCTCTTTTTTTAAATAGTTTTCAGTCAGATGGCCTATTTAACATGTCAAATGGGTCTTAATGTCAAAGGACTCATTCCTTTAATATTGATTCTAACCCATATATGTTCCACTGAAATAACAAGTAAACTAGTTTAATAAAACAAAGTTAAACTTATTAGATTTATGGTGTATACCCCAAAGGAAAAAACAAATTGGTCCATTTTGATGCACTTTTATATTTGTGGCATTAGATTGTGTTATCTTTTGCTTTGAATAAGGAATCAACTACTTTTATGCATGTATGAATGATGTGTCACTTTACATCTAGATAACATTGACATATTTGGTCTTATTTGGGAGGACCATGTCACATACGAAATAAATGTTAGAAAAAATTAGGAAAATATCATTGTGAGAGAACATGAAAAGGTGTGAATTTGTTTTCCTTGGTGTATTTGGAGTATATGATTGGTGAAGGTGAATTTAATATTAGTTTTACAATAATAGAGATTATTTTTAAGTGGCCATTTCTACTCGTTCTATTTAAGTTGGGAGTTTTTGTAAGAGTTGCCTAATATTCCAAGAATTTTATAACATAATTTTCAATAGTAGCAATAAAGCTTTACGCTGTGATAACCAATGGTAATAATTTCTAGTATAATTAAAATCAACCAAAATCATTTGAGTAATTAACACGAAAGATGATTCAAGTCTTAACTCTAACTTTACTTGACTTGCAAAAGCTATTTGAAGTGGAAATTGGTGTCAATCGGTATCTTATGGGTGCAATGTAAATGTAAGGTGGGGTGGTTTGCTATCATTTAGAGTTAATCCATTGAGTAGTATTGAACTACCATACATATGACAAGGAGTTCTATATCTTGGTGTGGGAAGGGAAGAAGTGAAGGAAATATTTATTGGGAAAATGAGACTATTGTTCATACTAAACACTAACCTCTAATACTTGCAGACATAGAGTAAGCTTAGCAAGCAAGAAATTTTAAATGAATGAGATTGTTGCAACAATTTCACCTCATGATCATGATCCAGATTGGATCATTATATTGTTTTTCATCCATATTGATGCTTTTAGAGTGGAAAAATTGGTTGGATCAAATCTCAAGACCATTTTTACTGGCGGAACCCAGTTTGGCAAATTGGGGTCTGAAACCTTTCAAGAGCATTTTGAGGCATCAAACAACATTTTTGTATCTTTGCGTGGGAAGGGAAGAAATGAAGGAAATATTTATTGGGAAAAGGAGACCATTGTTCATACTAAACACTAACCTCTACAATACTTTCAGACATAGAGTAAGCTTAGCAAGCAAGATATTTTAAATGATTGAGAATGTTGTAACAATTTCATCTAGTGGTCATGATCCAGATTAAATCATTATATTGTTTATCATCCATATTGATGCTTTTAGAGTGAAAAAAGTGGAGGAATCAACTCTCGTGACCATTTTTACCAGCAAGACCCAATTTAGAAAATTGAGGCCTGAAACCTTTTAAGAGCATTTTGAGGCATCAAACAACATTTTTTTGGGTTAAAACTTTATTGTTTTAGTGTAGCACATTTTGTTTCTTATTCTACACAAAGAGATGTTTCCAATTACGCAAGAATCACATTAATCAAAGTTCATATGTGAAATTCATGTCACTCAGAATTTAACCTTCATGTTTTCACCACCATAATATGAGAGGATGCCATGTCAGCCCTCATTATTCATTGAAAAGGGGCTAACCATGTGAATATGATGTATAAGCTAGAGTTTATATTGTAATTGATCCATGGGATTAGAAAAGTGCTTAAAATGAAAGTGTTCGAAAATGCGTGAAACTGGTGTCAAATAGTAGTGCTCGTTGTTTTGAATATGACACCACTTGAATCGCTGAAAACTAATATCCTATGCTCAAGTTATGATGTTTTAATCGTTTGGCTCAATAACTAAAAAAATTACTGTTGTGTTAGCTGGACTGCTGACTGGGATGTTTGTACTGATGATGTTAGCATGCTAACTAGGCGTATGATCGGATGAAGGACCAGTGTGGGCTCGATAAGTGTCACCTCATCATTGGTCCAATTGGGTGCATTTGATTGGTTGAAGTCATATGGGAGGTCCAATTAGAGGTTGCCACATGGCCCAACCCAAGGCCGCCATGTGGCACCTCAGGGTTGGATCAAATTTTATTTGGTGGTTGAAAGGCCTCAGCAGGGATCGAACCCATGACATGCTGCAATCTAACTTCGACCTCCACCATTGCATTGTAGACATGTTTCTTAATAAACTATGGTCATGACTTTATGTTAAAGACACATGAAATCTGCATTGGGGGAGAGGGGACAGGCATTAGCCCTAGCCCTTGGTCTTCAACATCTCCACGAGACTGATGACAGAATGAGGGTAGGGCTTGGGGACCATCTCCTGGCCCACGGACATGACACAACCCATAGGACTAGTGTGTAAAGTTAAGCGATTAGTGGAAACGGCGGGGCTTTGAGCCCTAGCCCTAGGTTTCATGTCCTCATATGTGACCATAGGTGATAATTTGACGGATGGGGCGAGGTGATGGGTCCTAGTTCTGGTCCCATGTGATCTCATATCACCAAAGGCAGAGAGAATGGGGCCTCAATGATATGGGCAGGTGGTTATCCCCGGCCCTCGACTCTATGGTCGGCATATGACTGCAACCAATGGCAACAGGCATGGAGTGGTGAGGTTGGGCAGTTAGACCAGCCCCAGGCCGCATCGGCCACACGACCAATGGCAGGGCCAAGAATTCGGAGCACAAGGGTAATTGGACAAACTAACTAAGAGACAATTTGCACCAAATGCGGTGCGAATCTTGCCGACGCCAAGTGAATTTGTAACTCGGCGGT
This sequence comes from Pinus taeda, assembly GCA_000404065.3. NCBI lineage: Eukaryota > Viridiplantae > Streptophyta > Pinopsida > Pinales > Pinaceae > Pinus > Pinus taeda. The sequence goes on from APFE030793423.1 coordinate 14,077, forward strand.
TGGAAAAAAGGTCAAAAATGTAGAACAATGAGACAAGTTTGCAGAATTAGAGAACAGTTTGCAGAAAAACTTTGGAGAACCATAACTTGATGAGTTTTTGGTATTTTTGAGCCCAAGAAGAGCCCAGATAGGGTTTTTGGGCCTTCTGAAGCCATTGGCAGCACTATATTTTCATTTTGAGCACTGTAAAATTATGTAAGTACACATTTGAGCACATAATTGAAGAGGCCCAACATTGGAAGCTGGAAATGGAGATGTAGCCTAGGAGGGGTGAACTTCGTTATCAATTTTCTAGTGTTGATATGTATGGTTCATTTGTCTCTATTTATTTTCTACAAACTAAGTTTTAAACATTAAAATTTATGTGTTTTTGCAACTTCATCAATTTCCCATAAGGCATGAATTTACTTGCAATTTTTTGAATAAACCTTCAAGTTTTTAAATACAGATCAATTTGGTATCAGACCCTTGGTTATTTTGAAGGATTGATTGTGTTTTCAAGTGTTTTCTGATACTTACAAGGTTAAAGATGAAAAGAGAAGGAGTGCTTGAAGAACCAAACCCTCAAGCTGGTTCAAGGAAGTCACAAACACTTCAATCTTCACCAGTCATGGCACATGAAGAAGGACATGAGATGATGTCTGAGGATGAGAGAGTTTTCAGAAAGGATTTCTTTGAAATGTCTGAAACAGTGAAAGTTTTGTTTGAAGAAAGGAACATAATGTTGCAAGGAGAGAGCTCAAATCCATTAAAAGGTAATGGAGGAGATGGGAGTAAGCCTCCACGTCTACCTCCACCTTTTCCTCCTCCTTCACCTCCATCTTCACCTTCATCCTCCTCCACTTCAACCCCTTCACATACTCCTCCTAGTTCTCCAAAAAGACGTGTTAAACACCTTTGAAATCTTGATGTCAAATTTTCATTTCCTATGTACAATGGGGAAGTAAATGCTGAGAAATTGGATAATTAGGTTTGTCAACTTGAAGTCTATTGTAGGACTCATCATATTGATGATGACTCTGCTAAGATCCAACTTGCTTCTCTTCATCTAGAAAGTGCATTTCTCATATGGTGGGAGGCCAAAACCCAAGATGGCTTGAAGAAAAATGGTAAGATAATTTCTCCTTGGAATGATTTCATAGTTGCATTAAGGAGACATTCTATCCGTTAGCTTATATGTAGAAAGAAATAATGGATTGAAAAAATTTCAGACAAGCAAAAGGTCTGAGTGTTCAAAGTTATACACAAGAGTTTAGAATAAGAGCTCTAATTTTGGGTGTAGATTTATATTCACAATAAAATCTCCTTAAATGCATAGGTGGTTTACATAGTTACTTGAGGCATACAATTCTTATGCTTAACCCTACAAAGCTATATGAAGTATGTGTACAAGCTACACATTTAGAAGCAAGAGGGAAGAATGTTTCTGAAGAGATTAGTGAGAATTCATTTAATTCTAAAGACCAAGGAAAGGGGAAGTTTAAAGGAAAATACAAAAATAATGCTACCATCAAGAAAGAGGGAGAAAATATCACCTGAAAACATTGTTAAAAAAAAGACCATGGTGAATACGATTGTTGAAAACTTCATCCAGAAATGAAACAAAAGAAGGAGAAAGAAAAGATTGTTGCAACCACTCAACAAGATATAGGATCAAACTTAGGTGATGAAACAAAAATCGCAACTATGGGAGTTAAAGGTAAGGATTCTATTGCAGGTACTAGTTCTTCTAGCAAGACCATTGAAACTCAAAATGATAAAGAAAGAATTGAGCTTTTCCATATTAGAGTCATCTCAAAACATAACAAAGTAGATAGTTTGTTTGATAGTGGATCCCAAGCCAACCTTATTTCAGAAGCCATTGTCAAGAAACTAAACTTGGAAACTATTCCTCATCCTAAACCTTATCCTTTGGGTTGGGTATGTGACAATGCCAAATTGCAAGTGACAAGAAAATGCAAACTTAAATTCATCGTCACTGCAAACTTTATTGATGAGGTAGAGCTTGATGTTGTACCACTTGACATATGCGGGATTGTTTTGGGGAGTCCATACTTACATGATTGGAAAGTCATATTTTATCGCCATGAAAAAAAATATCATTTGTTTAAATATGGAATTGAGTATATTTTTAGAGCACAGTGTAAGAAGATCAATTTATCTCTTGTAAGTGTTGGAAAAATGAAGAGGCTTGTAAATGCTAGTCAAAATTTTGCATTGTTAATGATCAAACACAAAGATGTTGAGGAATCTAAATATTTCCAAGGATGTGATGTAAAACTCAAACATGATTTAGTTGAGGTTGTTAACACATGTGATAAGGTGTTTTAGGAGTCTGACGTGTTTCCTCCTAAACGAGGAATACAACATGAAGTTCAATTGCAGCAGGATACATAATTTTTGAACAATGGTATGTACAATATACCAATGTTAAAGAATGCAAAGATCAAGAAGTAGATGCAAGAGCTACTTGATAAAGGGGTCATTATGCCTAGTACATATCCTTATGGGTCTCCTAATGTCTTGGCTCTGGAGAAGGATGGTACATGGCGATGGCGATCACGATGTGTGAATTTTGGAGCTTTGAACAAAATCACGTAAAGAATCACTATCCTCTTCCTTGCATTGATGTTTTGTTAAATAAATTGAAGGATGTTGTTTATTTCACTAAGTTGAACTTGCAAAGTGGTTACCATAAAATAAGACTTGTTGAAGGTGATATGTGGAAAACCACTTTCAAGACAAATCCAACCCTATTGCATGCTTTGACAAGGGTCAAACAAGTCTCTCAATGGGGACGCAAGCAGCAGAAAGCCTTCAATGCATTGAAACGTAAAATCAATACAACATCAATTCTTGCATTAGATATTAAGAAACCATTATAGATTCAGTTGGTGAATCATATGGTACAAGAAAATTTGGTGAAGAGTGAATCCAAAAGTACAAGGTTAGACATGATAAGTATTGTGTTGACCACAACTTCCAAGTTGGAGATGAAGTAAGGCTTTGCATCAACAAAGAAAAGCTTCAAGGTGAAGAGAACTTAAGATTATATGAGCCTCCTTTTATTGAAGATTAAGGAGAGAATGTTCAGATTCCAAAAATAGAATATTTATCTACTGAATATCGTAAAGAATTGCAACAAGATAGCATTCTTGATAGGAAAACAAGGACTTCACGCAGAGGTAATATGGAGTACCTTCGAGTGGGGCTCAAGGGAACTAATCCAAGTAAGGCCAAATGGATTGAGATTGGAAGGGTGAGGGAGTTGTACCCTCACCTATCCTTTGACTGAAAAAATCCTTTTGGTGGTCTAAAAGCTTCTAGTGGGGAGGAATGAGCTAGGGGATTAGAAAAGTGATAAAAAAAAATAAAGTTCCCGAAAATTCTTGAAACTAGTGCCAAATTGTAGTGCTCATCGTTATTAATCTAATTCCACTTAAATCGCTGAAAACTAATATCATATGCTCAAGTTATGATGTTATGATCATTTGGCTCAATAGCTAAAAAAATTGTAGGTGTTTTGACTTGGCAGTCTATACTGCTGATGTCAGAATGTTGATTGGGAGTACGACCAAGTTAAGGACTAGTGTGAGCTTGATAAGTGTCACCTCATCATTGGTCCAATTGGGCGCAGTTAATTTTTTGAATTCATATGGGAGGTCCAATTCGAGGCTACCACGTGAACCAACAAGAGGCCACTATGTGGCACCTTAGGGTTGGATAAAATTTTATTTGGTGGCCCGCAGGCCTCAATGGGGATCAGAATCGTGACTTGATGCAATCTAACTCTAACCTCCTCCATTGCACTATCAACATGTTTCTTAATAAAATATGGTTGCGACTTTATGTTAAAGACATATGAAATATGCATTGGGGGAGAGGGGTCGGGTGCTAGTCCTGACCCCTAGTCTTTGACACCTCCACGATACCGATGACACAATGAGGGTAGGGCTAAGGGACTAGCCCCTGGCCCATGGTCATGACACAGACCACAGGATCAACACGTAAGGGTTAAGCGATTAGAAGAGGGGGCGATACTCTAAGCCCTAGCCCCAGGTTCCATGTCTGCATATGTGACCGCAGGTAAGATTTTGATGGGTGGGGCAAGGTGCTCATCCCTAGCCTCGGTTCCATGTGATCTCATATAACCGGAGGCAAAGAGAACAAGGCTTCAATGGTGGGGGCAAGCAGTTAGCCTCGACCCTCAGCTCTATGGTTAGCATATGACCATAACCAACTACGATAGGTGAGAAGTGGCGAGGGAGGGCGGTTAGCCCAGCCCCTGACCACATGGGCCACAGGACCAATGACAGGGTCGAGAATCCGGAGGGCGGGGGTAATTGGACAAACTAATTGAGTGACCATTTGGACAAAATGTGGCACGGACCTCATTAGCGCCAAGTGAATTCATCACTTGACGGTTGGAAAAAAGGCAGAATATGTAGAACATTTAGCCATTTTTGCAGAATTGGAAAATAGTTAGCAGAAAAAAATTGGAGAGCCATAACTTGATGAGTTTTTGGTTTTATTGAGCCCAAGAAGATCCCAGATAGGGGTTTTCGGGCCTTATAAAGCCATTGGAAGCACTATTTTTGTATTTCGAGCACTGTAAACTTATGTAATTACATCTTTGAGTGCATAATTGAAGAGGCCCAACATTGGAAGTTGAATCCGGAGATGTAGTCCAGGAGGGGTGAACTTCGTTATCAATTGTTTTTCTGTGTTACTATGTATGGTTCATTTGTCTTTGTTTATTTTCTGAAAATTGAGTTTTAAACACTAAAATTTATGTGCTTTTGCAACTTGATCTATTGCCCATAAGACATAAATTTACTTGCAAATTTTTCAATAAACCTTCAAGTTTTTAAATATAGATTAGTAACTTTGGTTAATATTTGAGGTATTCAAACCTAACCATTAGTAGGTTATTGGTTTGTGTTATAATCGGGTCACTAGGAGGAAAAGGGGTTTCATTCATTCGCATGCATTTGTTTCATAGCTAAGCAAAAATAGCCAAGAGGGATAGGAGATAGAGAACATCAAGAGTATTTTTGCATTATAGTATCCCACAAGCCACAAGCCATATTTCTTTGTACTTGCAACCATATTTCAATTCAAAGAAATAGAGTGGAGTGGCCTCACCTTCTTGCTGGGTTTTTCTCCTGAAATGGTTTCCAGGCCATATCATGTGTTAAATGTGTTTGTGAGCTTTTATTTTTCTGTTCTCTATTTTTTGCATAATTTTTAATTTGCATGCAAACACTATTAATAATATTCTAGAAATCTACAAATACTAAAAGAAATATAACTGTAATAGTGTAGAATTTCAAATTTTGAATATAATTTTATCAATTCTGTTTTCATGGACTCTCTAGTGGAATATCCACAAAATTTTACAAATCATATCGAGTATAAGAAGGACATTGTTGATAGGCTGCCTTAATTGTTATCATGACCTTTAATGCCCAAATTGCTACTCTAGGAGTCATTGTGCACATGGATCCATTCATCCTCTTCAAAGCATCTTTAGGTCTCTATAATACTAGTGTTGCCCCTATATTGTTATTGTATGTCCCATAGAAGCCCACTATTGTAATTGTCGTGTCCTTACATTATTATTGTTATGTAGGCCCTAATTATATTTTGAGCCTTTAGACTCCTATATATACTAAGGAGGTCTTGTCATTTGAATCACTCAAGAATTTTTCATTTATGTGATGTGAAGAGAGGTTTCCCACTCGAATTGGCTTATTATCTAGTTGTTGCTCTATCTTTTCTATGTTTCTATGTTATTTTTTTTGGGTATCAGAGCTCTTAATCCTGGGGTTTTGTTACTTCAAATGGGTCATCGTGGAATATTCGCTATTTTTTTACCTTTTTTTGTGAAGATTCAAACTATGAAATTGATGCTACGTAAAGATGAAATCTTAATGAAAATATAGTTATAATTTCAAACGTTAGTTCTCTACATTTTCAGAGATATGGTCCTAAGAAGTTAGGATTTTTGCATGCTCTAAAATTTAGTCTCAAACATGTGTTCCAGGTAAAATAATCATAACTTTCTCTTCGAGCATCAAATTTTAATTTAGTAAAAAGTGAATGAAAGTGAACAGACTATAGTTTCTTGGGTATGATTTTTAGGGATGAAGATTAAAACAATGACGCACGACACCTTGTACAAGTTTGACCTACTGAACCAATCCATAATCAAGACATTGCGGGATAATTCACATAACTTTGCCTTGAATAATCCAATATCAGTCTAATTAGTGGGGTTGGAAAGAGGACACAGAGGGATACCACATGACACA
>APFE030793431.1:821-18308 GCA_000404065.3 Pinus taeda
TACAACTCTCTCTCATTTTCCAGTCTCTCCTAGAAGGGAGCTACAACCCCCTACTTCTTTTCTTTCAAGGACCACTTTTCAAAAATTTTCAAACTGGATCCATAAACATCAAATGATCATCAAGTACCAGTAACTCACCGAGATAACCAGATCCACAATAACAGTAAACTAAACCCAGAACACCTTATCAACAAAAAATCAGTCAACAAAAGATCTTAAGACAGATACGCAATTTCCTTTTCTCTGGCCTGCGTCGCTACACACTTCACCTTCTGTGGTGCCACGCACCTCCGCAGCTGCGCCTTCTGTGGCGCCTCCGCACTACGCCTTCGGTGGTGCCTCTGCACTGCGCCTTCTTTGGCACCTCTGTGGCATCTCCGCACTGCACCTTCTGTGGTGCCTCTGTGGCGTCTCCGCATTGTGCCTTCTGTGGTGCCTCTGTGGTGTCTCTTGTGGCGCCTCTGCACTGCGCCTTCTGTGGCGTCTCCGCACTGCGCCTTCTGTGGTGCCTCTGTGGCATCTCCGCACTGCGCCTTCTGTGGCACCTCTGTGGCGTCTCCTGTGGCGCCTCCACACTGTGCCTTTTGTGGCGCCTCTGGGGCGTCTCCGCACTGTGCCTTCTGTGGCACCTCTGTGGCATCTCCGCACTGCGCCTTCTGTGGCGTCTCCGCACTGCACCTTCTGTGGCGCCTTCGCACTGCGCCTTTTGTGGCGCCTCCGCACTGCGCCTTCTGTGGCGCCTCTGTGGCGTCTCCGCACTGCACCTTCTGTGGCGCCTCTGTGGTGTCTCCGCACTGCGCCTTCTGTGGCACCTTCGCACTATGCCTTCTGTGGCGCCTCCGCACTGCGCCTTCTGTGACGCCTCTGTGGCGTCTCCTGTGGCGCCTTCGCACTGCGCCTTCTGTGGTGCCTCCGCACTTCCGCAGCTACAGTGCTCGAGAGATCACCCTTCACAGATTCGCTTTCCACTTCACTTTCATATAGATCGAGCTTTTGAAACAATAACCCAATATTTCAGATCTTAAGATATTCAACCCAAAAGCAAGCCCAAGCCAAATGATCTCCTTTGCTTTATATAGGCAAGCTCTTCCTCAAATCATGGACCAATACCATGGGCCAAAACCATAGGATGAAAAACTGTGGGACTAATACCATGAACCAACCATGAAAGTGCGTGAACTTTTCTCCACATGAAATAAACTTTTCTCTGCATAAAATTCCGTGAACTTTTCTCTACATGAAATAAACTTTTCTTTGCATGAAATTCCATGAACTTTTCTCTACATGAAGTAAACTTTTCTCTGCATAAAATTCCGTGAACTTGAAAATAACTTTGTTGCACTATAATTTATCATCTGAGTGATTTGCCATCAAGGACAACACTTGTCTCATAATGCCGACAGGAGATAGGTTCTATAGTGGAAAATAGGTAAAAGGAGCCACTGAAGGGAGCTTAATAATAAAATAGTGGAACTGTTAGTTTTGGCAGTGAAATTTGGTAGGTAAGCCATATTAACTAGATAAAAATAGTAGATGCACTGCTAAATTCGATAAAAAAACGAGAATACAAAAAATAATAAAAAGAAATTAGTTTAACTTACAGAGAATTGTTTTTGAGGTTAGATAACTTAGAGAACATGTCTAGAAGGCTGAAATGAACAAGAGAAACACAAAAAAAAGGAAGCATGCATCAATCAAAGAAAATAATGAGAAGCCAAAAACATGAAGCCAAATTCTTCATAAGCCATCTTGATCAAAGAGAATGTACACAAGATTTTATAGACAGAGCTTCTGGTGCAACAAGGTGTTTGTAAGACATTCACAGTAATCAAAGGTTCTTGTAGGTGTTCTTCTAAAGTGGTGAGTGAGATATAATTCTTTTGAAAGAAGAAGGTAGACATTGATCCTAGAGTTAAAATGGATGAAATATAGGACAATGAGTGTCTAAAGAAAGTTCTAGCTTGTGGATAAGATGTCGGTGCTCCTTTCAATAGGTGTTAGAGAATAGTTGGGGTTGTAACTCCATTTTGTTATATTTGATAGACCAAGAAGTTGTAGCTTGTCCAATGAAATAATTGAAGAGAAGTTATGAAAATTACTTGTGTGTTCCATTATGATTGTTGACATTGATTTTTGTTGTGTTTATTGAAGTTATTGTTGAATTATTTTATGGTGAACACAAATTAAAATAAATTTTTAATTGGGTAAAATTTCTTCACTACTAATTCACCCACCCAACCCCCCCGCCCGCGAGTAGTATCCTTATTTCCAATAACTAACATGGAAAACCAGGAAAGATGTCATACTAACATGGTACCTATGTTCAATTGAACAAACTATGTGTTTTGGAAAGTGAGGATGAAGATCTAAATTCAATCACTTGGAGTTGATCTGTGGGATGATGTTGAAGAAGCATATCAAAGACCTCAAGAAATGGCTACCAAAGATCATAAGTTGGAGTTCACATGAAATTCTAAAGAAATGAATGCCTTGATTACTAGCCTACCTGAATCAAAGCTTGCCAAGGTGAGAGATTGCACATTTGCCAAAGTAGTCCAGGACAAGATGAAAAATTTCCATGAAAGAGAGAACAAGGAAAAGAAAGGTAAAATCCAAGGTTGTAGGATCCAATTTGAATCATTGAGCATGCATGATGATGAAGATATTGAAAGGCATTTTTGAAGGGTTGATGAAGTTGTGAACACCATAAGAGGGCTTGATGAGAAGCTAGATGAATATGTGGTAGTTAAAAAAATAATAAGATCTATTACTGAGAGGTTTAATCTCAAGGTGTTATCCATTGATGAAATTTTAAGTCTGATAGCTCTCACTCTAGATAAACTACTTGGTATACTCGCTTCCTATGAGATGAGAACATATATAGACAAGTCTGTAGCCAAAAAAAAAACCTTCAAAGAAGATAAGAAGTGCAAGGATAAGCATGATGAGTCATGATGTGAATTAGATGAAGAAGATTCCAACTTTGGAAGGAAGCTCAAGCAAGGATCAGGAAAGTATAAAGCTAAGTAACCATTTAAATGTTTTAATTGTGGCAATTTTTTTCATTATCCATCAAAGTTTGCTAAAAATAAGAAGAAATATTATGATCCTAAAGGTAAATTTAAAAAGGATCAAAAGGACAAGAAAAGGACCAAGAGGAGAGGTTTCTATGTTCAAGAAGGGAGCTCCTTTGAAAGTGAATCTAGCCAATCCTTCGATGAGGATAGAGATGATGAGAGCCCTATAGAATTCATGATGATGTCCATCGAAAATATATTAGTCGAGACTATTATTGATGACGAGGAAGGGGAATTTGACCTTGAAGGAGAATTGGTAAGTTCTGTTGGGGAAATAGAAGGGATGAGGAAGAAAAATAGTCATAAAGGAGTCTTTGGCAAAAGCAAATATTGATACCGCGGAGCCATTACTCTTGCAAATAGAATAAGGTAAGAAGATACAATATTTGTTGAGCTAGAGGCTGAATGAATAGAATCAAGCATGTATGGCGACTGTTAGGGTTTGACTCTTTCGCTTCCTGCTGTGGTTCTCTCTTTCGTCTATGAATGCAGCTGTGCTGCCTTTGTGCGTCTTTCGCGGCTAGGCCTTTCCAACTGTCGTGCTCCTCGCGGGTCTGGAGGCGGTCTTATCTCGCCTTGCAGCCCTGACTCGTCGGGGTCAGTGGTTGTCCAGTAGCATGGAGGCGGAGGGGTCCAGTGGGGCCCCTACCTTCAAGCAGATAGTCCTTCAGAAGCATAATAATGAAAGGAAAGAAGGAGTCAGAATAACAGGGTTGGGGAACAGCAATCAACCTGGCAGTGGAGACAGGGCTCAATCCCAAGGGAACACTGACAAGACTAAGGAAACGAGGAAGGGCACAGGCCCAGAAACTGCTAACTTGACAGGCGCTAAAGACAAAACTCCTGTAATAAACAAGCCCTCAGAAAATAGGAAACGACAAGGGCATGATGAAAGAAAGCAAACGAGAAACAAACAAGGAGAGCCAGATAAGGAGGGGGAACCCAGTTCAAACCCCATCATTGCTTCTCCAAGAAATGGGGCCTGCAAACCAAAACAGACCAAAAGCTTACGAGTGGTCATCACGGACCCAGAAATCCAAGCTTACAGGGAGAACATGGTGGAACGCGCCATCATTTGCAAATTCATGGGCATTTGGCCACTGGAAAAAGCTCTGTGTTAGTGGATAAAACTGCACTGGAAACCCCAAGGAGATGTTCAACTACACTTAGGAGCCAAAGGCTTCTTCACTGTGGTGTTCTCCAACTTAGAAGACAAAGACCGCATATTCGAAGGTGGTCCGTATTTTATGGCTTCAGCAGGTTTGTACATGAGACCCTGGAAGCCGAATTTTACTCCGGAGAAGGAATCCTTCACCCAAGTCCCAGTCTGGATACGTCTCTTTTCTCTTCCAATAGACTATTGGGGTCTAACAGCTTTGAAACAAATTGGTGACAAACTCGGTACCTTCGTCAAAGCCTCTGAAGCAACTCTCCAGAAAAGATACACTTCTTATGCCAGGATATATGTTGAAATGGATGTCTCCGGAGCTCTTCACGAAGGACTTTGGTTGGAATACAGGGACGAGGAGTACTTCCAGGATATTGACTACGAGCAGATTCCCTTCCGCTGCCGAAAATGCCATGAACATGGGCATCTACTACGGGATTGCCCAAAGCTAAAGAAGGAGCAAGATTCAGTTCTAGTTCAAGCCCACAAAGATACGGAAGTCTTCCTCAAACCCAAATCCAAACACAGAGCAAATAGACGAAAGAATATCAGAGGAAATGGGACAAGAAATGCCCATAACAACTCGTTCGCGCTCCTAGACCCGGAAACTGATTCAGAAGAAAAGCACAAAGCTCCAACCTCAGAAGCAGAGCTTGAAGGAAAAGTTATTCCCACAGAGAAGGACTTGTAGGATGGGAACTTTACTGACAAGGTTCAAGTGCAGGAAAGAACAGAGGATACGGGGGAAGACACGGACATGTTAACCAGTGATGCTGGCAGCAAAGACCAAGAATGGGAGAACGCGCTAGCAAGAGAAGGTCTGAACCTCCCAGCAATGGCCGAAAAATGGAAAGCCAACGGGATAGAAAACGCGTCAGAGGAAGAGCTCAGAATAGTTAATGACCTCTTCATAGCAAGGCGAAAAGCTTTAATGGACAGGCAGAAAAGTAAGCTAGGTGTGGCGAAAGGTTATAGTTCTCACTCAAAAAGCCCCCTATGGAAGACACCCAGCTCCAAAAAAAGAGAAGAAGAGGGCGAAAGACAAGCGGGGAAGCACTACAAGAGCAAGGTATGATCATGTTAAACTCAGGGAAAATGAAGGCACTCACAGCCTTCGATTTCTTCCAATGAATATCAATTTTTACATGAAGATAATATCGTGGAATGCCAGAGGGCTTAACAGCCAGGCAAAACATAGGATTTTAAAGAGGAAGATTCAGTGTCACAATCCAGAAATCATGTTTTTACAAGAAACAAAATGCAACAGTTCCAATGTCACCACGTTATGCAGAAAGTTGGGAAGCCATATGGAAATTCTAGAGATTGAAAGTCAAGGTAGAGAAGGAGGCCTTGCCACCATATGGGATGCAAGGAATATCCAATTGATTTCGATTGAGGCTAACAAGCACTTCTTGGCAACCGTCTTCCAACCCATAGGTAACTCTAACTCCTTCCTCTGTATAAATGTTTATAGTCCTTAGAAATTAGAAGATAAGCTATCCTTTTTAGACACCCTACATAAAATAATCAGAAGGTATCCAAGTTCAAAGTGCATTTTTGGGGGTGATTTCAATATGATTACCACCCTCTTGGAAAAGAAGGGAGGCCTAAGAAAACTGGGCAGAGACGCGGAAGCCTTCGCCATCTTTATTGAGACAACCAAGCTAGTAGATGTTTTCCCCAAATCTGGCTCTTTTACTTGGAACAATCGAAGGGGAGGTGATAAGCTCATAGCCTCCTGCCTGGATAGATTCTTAATCTCAGAAAGCATAATAATGGACGGCACCATAGTTGAATCAGACATCCTGCCCAGCGAGGGCTCAGATCATTGGCCAATCTCGCTCATGGTGGAAGTTTCCAGCACCCCTAGGAACAAACCCTTCCGGTTTGAAAAGTTTTGGCTGGACCACCCAAATTTTCAGGAGATGATAAAGAAATGGTGGTCGGAACCTTTGGAGGGAAATGGATCCAAGATGTTCAATCTCCAAAGGAAGCTCAAACTAACTAAACAGCACATAAAAGAATGGAACAAAACTGTCTTTGGGAACATCTTCGAGGAGAAGATAATTCTCGAGAATAAGCTAGAGCAGATCCACAAACAAGGAACAGCAGGGAATCTTAGTGAGGAAGCTTTGGAGCAGGAAAGAATGCTTTCGCAGCAATGGCACAGTCGCTGCGCTTAAGAAGAAACCTTATGGAAACAGAAATCAAGAATTCAATGGCTAAAATAAGGGGAAATGAATACAAAATTCTTCCATAGATCAGCGCTAGACCGCAGAAGTAGTAACAGAATTCTAGAACTGAAAAGTGATACAGGGGAAATTTTAAAAAATTATAATGAAATATCTGCTCAGCTTTCAGATCACTTCAAGTCGATTGCTCAGGAACCTCATATAAATAGGGAGAAAGCTATCAAGGATCTGATGGAAGCCATCCCGAGGATCATAACTGCAGACCAAAACTGGGCCCTATGCAGGAAGATCTCAATGGAGGAAACAGAAGAAGCTATCAGAAGCATGCCCAATGATAAAGCTCCTGGGTCAGATGGGTTCACTATTAATTTCTACAAAGCGTGTTGGAGCACTGTTAAACAAGATGTTTGGGAGGCAGTGGAAGACTCTAGATGGTCGGGAACTATTCTCAAATCCCTCAACTCTACTTTTCTTGCCCTCATACCCAAAACTGAAGAAGCCAAAACCCCTGACAAATTCAGACCTATTGCCTTATGTAACGTCATATACAAGATTATATCAAAAGTAATAGCCAGCAGACTGAAAACGATTCTCCCAGGTATCATCTCGGAAGAGCAATCGGGGTACGTGGAGGGCAGACAGATTTTCGACAACATTCTTCTGGCTCAGGAGATGATCCATTCCCTACATTCAAGGAAAATAGCAGGTATGCTTATGCAACTGGACCTGTCAAAGGCCTATGACAAAGTCAGTTGGAGGTACCTCGAGGTAGTTCTAAAGGCGTTTGTCTTCTGCAGTACCTGGATAAAATGGGTCATGGCTCTTATCAGATCTCCAAGATATTCTATCCTTGTCAACGGAGCTCCCTCTAATCCCTTCGCCCCCTCAAGAGGAATCAGGCAAGGGGATCCTTTATCACCTTTCCTCTTCATCATCCTTATGGAAGGCCTCAGTCGAACCATAGCTAAGAAGCAAGTGGAAGGTAAAATACAAGGTCTCAAGCTTATAAGATCGCTCCGGGCCACCACGCACCAACAGTTTGTTGACGACACTATGTTACATGGAACTCCCACAGTGAAGGAAGCGGTTGCATACAGGGAAATTCTTGACCTTTTCAGTCAAGCCTCAGGTATGGAAATAAACTTCTCTAAATCAACTATCTTTTTTTTCAATACCCACCCTGCTGTCCAATCTCACCTAGCTCAGCTTCTAGGCTTCAGGATCAGTTCCCTTCCTTCGAAGTACTTAGGGGCTCCTCTTTCTCTCAAACCCTGGAAGAAAGAGCACTAGGAAAGAATCCTCGCCAACCTAAAAAAGAAATGCTCTCACTGGACCCTCCGAGCTCTAAATCTGTCCGGCCATTTAGTCTTAACCAAAGCCATCCTTCAAGCCATTCCTCATTATCTCCTCTCTTTACTCCCTGCTCCCAAAGGGATTCTGCAACAAATAAGAAATATCCAACGATCTTTCCTTTGGAGCAGAAATGGTGAGAAGAAAAAGTGGGCTCTCGTTGCTTGGAATAAATTATGCATGTCAAAATCTAGGGGAGGGCTGAATCTTGTTGATCCGGAGGTTATCAATCGCACTTGTGGTGCCAAATTATGGTGGAGATGGATTGAAAACCCTACTCTACCCTGGGCCAAGCACTGGAAAGAAAAATATGTCCTAGATTGTGATACTCAGGACCTCATTAGACTGCAGGAAACCCCAGATGGCTCACCTATATGGAATCATGCCAAGCGAAACAAAAATCTCATCCAGGAGAACGGCTTTTGGGAAATTCGTAATGGCAGGCTGGCACTGTTCTGGGAGGATGCCTGGCAACAGTTGCCCAAACTCGACTCTCCTGATTTGCTAAATATAAAGCAAGCTTATCAGGCTCAAGGCAAATATACGGTTAATCAATACTGGCGACAGCACAACACTGACGATAATTGGAGGGACTGGATTAACTTTACCAATGAGCACTCAGAGGACAACAATCATACCGCTCAGATTCTAAATGCAGGCATCCTAAAAAGAAAAATCAAGAAAATGGAAGAGGATGACAAACTCAGATGGGGTCTCAAAGGGAATGGAAATTTCTCACTGAAAGAAGCCAGGAATATCTTAGAAAAGAACGAACAGGGAGAGATCCAGCCCTGGAGCAGCAAAGTTTGGGATAATCTTTTATGGCCCAAAATTAGGACTTTCCTTTGGCTTTTAATGAGAAACAAGACCCTAACATGGGACAATCTTCGCAAGAGAGGCTTTGTTGGACCCTCTTGATGCCCCATGTGCCTTGAAGAACCAGAGTCTTTAAACCATCTTTTCAACACCTGCGAATGGGCAACGCAATTATGGAGGTGGATGGAAGACCTCCTTAGCAGCTCGGACCGGCAATTAGACTCAATTCACAATACTATTCTGAATTGGAGAACGAATTTCTCAGGCACACAAAGAGTCAACAGCATCTGGAAATCGGTTCCAGGATTTCTTCTTTGGTCTATATGGAAGGAGCGTAATCGAAGGATTTTCCAAGACGAGTACAGGAACATCAATTTCTCAAAAGACAGCATCATTTCCAACATCCAGCAACTGATTCATACTAAATGCAGAACATACGACAACGAAAAACCAACATCTCTGGACTTACGAATTCTTAAAAACTTCTGCCTGGAGGAGTATGGTCATCACTCTGTTTTGCCACAAGGCACCCCTCAACCTTTCTTACGCAAATCCTAGCAATATGCACCGGATGGAGGGCTTAAATTGAATTTTGATGGGGCTTCACGAGGCAACCCTGGCTCAGCTGGAATTGGAGGAGTTATTCGCAATCAGAAGGGAGATATTCTGCACATCTACTACAGAGCGCTTGGGGAAAGCACCAATAATGAAATGGAGTTTGTGGCCCTGGAACACGGCCTCAGAATCGCTAAATCCCAAAATTTCCACAATTTAATTGCGGAGGGGGACTCCTCGCTGGTCATTGCCACTGTGCAGAAATTACAAAGAGGAATTAGAGCTAACAAAGCAATCAAACACTGGAGATTAGCAAAGGTCACAGAGAGCATCGAGGAACTCTTGGGCGGTATGCAGGGTCTTGTTTTCCAGGTGATGCGACGTCGAGCAAACAAGGTGGCGGATTACCTGGCAAACTGTGGTGTAGACAGCCAGGGAAGTGGATGGGACAGCTGTTGGGAGGAGGTGAACTTTCCAATTCTGAAAGCCCGATGTACACAGCTGGCACAGTAGGACGTGAACACCAACGACCGGGCCTAACCGGTAATGGTCCTCTTTACCGGCTCCGTCGAACAGAAAACTGGAGCAATAAACTGGCCCCCCATTACATTTATGGGAGGATTGGACAGAAGAAGCGGCGACGCTCAGCACGAAGCAGATTCAAGTATGGGAACCATCAACAAAGATTATGCCATAAGTTTATTCGTATTAACCGTTTGAGAAACGAGTACAAGCACTCCGAGCTCAGAAGCAAATCACTCAGGAATTCTATTGCGCCTGCAAGAAAGGATTACAGGATTCGTGTGTACACCCCCAATATTAATTGCCTTAGTACCACGTCTCTTGCCCCTATGGCAAGCCATTCTTGGGAGCATGCCAAGGCTCCAATCTATTTAACAGGGAGATCGTTCGAGGATTTCACTACCTTTGTCCTCAGCTCGGTCAGTATCAGCAGCAAGCAAAATCAAACTAAGCAATGTAATTATAGAGCGCATAAGTTCAGTATGGAGGCTTCCAGGTGCAAATGTGCGGGAGCTACCCAGGATCTGTGCAATGCGCAGAGTATGTATGTCACTAGGCCTCTACAAGAAGCAAATGGAAGATCGCTGAGCTTGAGGCTAAAGTGAAGCAAGAAGAAGAAACCACGCAGGAAGGAAAAGTTGCTGGTGAGGTCGATTGGATCTGCGACCCGGGCACCCCAGCGAAACGAACAACCCAGTTCGTGAGCACTAAAGCGGAAAGTTGGAGGATGAAAACCCTCCTGGCGAAAGCCCTGGACATGAAGGATGCTGCTAAGTAGAATGCGGAGAAGGAGCAAACCTCCCCGAGTGGTCCTCCTGGTACTACATCCGCCAACTAGGAGTATGTGGAGCATAGAATCTCGGCCATCCAGGATGGGGTGGAGATCGTCAACAAGAAGCTTACATTGCTCATCAGGCTGCTCAGGCAAAATATCAGCCCGGACCCGTTGGTGCAGGAACAAAAGATGAAGGAAGCCCAGAACTTCCATTCCATGCAGGATTTACAAGACAAAATGGACAGGCACTTCCTCGATGTGGGTCTGGACATCACCAGCAGGTTGGGCGGTTTCCTGTTCCCGGATGGGCTCCCTTAGGCCCCAGGCTCACTTGGCACAGTTTTGGCATCCTCGGTTTTCCTCTGGTTGGTTCTATGCCCTCTAGTGTCTACTGTTGCTTCCTGGTCTATGTTAGTTTTTATGGGTCGTGGTCCTTATGCCGATTTTGAGCCCTCTGTCTCGGCCTTATGTGGGCTTCGGATTATTATGCTTTTTTGTCAGCTTTCACTGATAAACCTTTGGTCTACACTTTGCTGCCCTGTGTGGTGAGTTTCTCGGCTTTCTTTCCCACTTGTCTATGGGCTTTTTGCATCAGGGCAGTTCGTCTCTTTCGCCCCTGTTCGGCAAAGCTGTAAGATTTTATTCTGGTTACTGTCTGCCTATGCAAACTCGATGTAAATATTTTTTACTCTAATATAATTATCTAACTTACAAAAAAAAAGAATAGAATCAAGCATGTGAAAGGCTAGAAGTAGAAATTGTATTACTGAAGAAGGAATTGGAGAAGGCTAAAACACAACTCAGTTTCAATCAAAAATTTGAAAAACGGCCTGAACATGTGAATGAGATATCGGAAGCACATCAAGCCTCCTCAAATCAAACTGGTCTAGGCTATGAAGTTGTGTCCATCAAAGTAGTGGAATTGAGGGATAAACAGGAAATTACCTTTGTTCCAGAAAAAGAAAGGACTCGAAAGAAGTAAGAAACAATTTCTTAGCAAAAGAAAAATCAACAGAAATAAAATAATAATGTTGGCCAGGTAAATTGAACTGCCCAAAAATTAGCTCAGTGAAGAAGGAAGACTTCCAAGAACAATGATATCTTCCCAGGGTATTGTTTCACATGCACCAATTATGGCCATAGAGCAACAAATTGTAGATTCAATCTCTCTTACAGACAAACAAAAATTAGTAGAAGAATTCAACAAATAAAAAATAGTCCTAGGTGCAATAACTCTTTTGACCCTCAAAACTATTTGCCACAATGTTTTAAATGTCAAAATTTTGGGGATACAGAATTGAAATTCTAGGTAAAGGAGAAGAAGACAGAACCAATAATTGAGCAAATTGAGTAAAAACCCAATGTCTATAAAGAAAAATAAAAACCAGAGAAATGTGATATTGTGTTGTATTCCCAAATGGTGGGAACCATTGGTATGTGGAGAGCAGATTTTTGAGGCACATGACAGACGATAGAAGGAATATTTTTACTTTGAAACTAGTTGATAGAGATAATGTTGCTCTTGACAACAATTCTCCAGGCAAAGTAATTGAAAAAGGAACGGTTAGTCTATTAAATGGCAATGATAAAGAAAAAAATGTTTTATTTGTTGATGGGTTGAAACATAATATTTTGAGTGTGTTGCAGATGTGTGATCAAGGTTATGTTGTGATATTGAAAGCTAAAAGTTGTCAAATAAAGTCCACGAGTATATGAGAAATAGTTGTTGAAGTGGTAAGAACAAATAATTGTTGATTTGTTGTGGCATCAGATGTGCTCTAGCCATGAATATTGGTGGAGAGGCTAAGGCACATAGGATGTCCAAGACCCAGAAATGGTTTGGGGGAATTCCACCCAGCTAGAGAGATATTAAAATAGTTAATATTTTTAACGGGGTTCCTAAGTCTAAACTTAGGAAAATTAAAATATTAATGGGTATTAATATAAAACTGGGTGAGAATGTTCTAAATGACGTGGATGAATCCAAATCTAATCTTAGCCATTGATTAGAGACTTAATCTCGACCGTTGAAGACTCAATGGGAAAAGTATAAGAAGAGGCTTGAGGGTCAGTTGGAGATACACCAAGATTGATAAGTCAGTTGTGATCTGTTGAAGTGAGGGGAAGTGAGTAAATAGTAGAGAGGCAGAGATAGTTCTTGAGGGTTAGCACAGTGACTAGAGAGGCCGGCATAGAGGCATCTAGAGCTACGCAGAGGTAGCAAGAGCCACGCAGAGGGAGCTAGATACTATGTAGAGGCTGAGGGGCCTGGGTGGGTGATACAGAAGGCCATAAATCTAGCGCAGAGAAGTAAAAGGCTGATGGTGAGGGTTCTAGAGCTACACTGAGGCCACCAGGGCTGACAAAGAGCCTTGGAGAAGAGCCAAAAGGATTTTCGTGGTGAAGACTTACTAAATATCTATTTCCGAGAAGAGGTATTACTGCCATGTAAAATCTCTATTGGGTGAGTTAGTTTGGCACCCTAGTTGTACTCATGAAATCTGCATGATAATAGAACCCTTAGAACTATTGCACCGGTTTTCCTGCATTGGGTTTTTCGAGGATGATTATCCAAAAATAACAGTGTCCCTTGTGTGTTTGTCTATTATCACAGTTGATGATCGGTGGATGAGTTGAGGCTAGATTTTTGTTTATTTTCAGTATTTGTATGAATGAATAACATGTTAAGGAATAAACAAGTAGGTGAAATAAACCAGATAATGTGTAGGAATTTCTTACGTGCCAGACTTAGAAATTTGAACATGGTACCAAAGCGTTACATATCATAGGAGGACTGAAGGCACCAGAATATCAAAAGTATTTGCAGTAGTATTAAATCCAAATCCAAGTTGTAGTTGCAAAGAGGATCGGGGAGGAGTGGATTGACAATTGGTAGGAAGATTTCCAGTATGGAAATCATGAATTAGAGGGATATTTCTAGGAGGGTAGTCAAATATCATAGGGATTCCAGACGAAGGAGTGGAGATGGGAGTGAATGCACTAAGGATCAGGACAGGTTGGATGGGGCTTCCAGCTTTGTCATCTGGAAGGCCAAGACCCTGTCAGTGCTTAATACACATCACATCACATCAAGGGCTTCACCTTGAGAACAATGGCTATCCTAGTAGACACAATTGATAATGAGAAGTATGAGGATGCAATGGTGAAGGAATAGTGCATAATCCTTGATGGGGTCAGGGATCATGTCATACCACATATTGCCAAGAAGAACATAGAAAAGTAGATGTGGGATACTTTGACAACATTATATCAGGTAACTTCCATGCAGCATAAGAGTCTATTAGAGAATCAGTTGTGGTCGTATTAGATGAATAATGGGGAGTAGATAGATCTATACCTCCTCAAATTGTAGGAGATTTAGGACCAACTTACATCCATAGGGGCCACACTGGATCAAGGGTTCATGGTGAAGGCCGCCCTGAATGCAGTCTCTGAGGATTAGGATACATTTTTCCAAACCATTTTCAGCAGAGCTAATCTTCTAGGATGGGAATAAATGTGGCCAGCTCTTCACCAGGAAGCGATCAGACGGTTGACCAAGGTGGGGAGTAGCAACAAAGGGGGTCGAGTCAAGAAAGAGGAGGAGTAGGATCTAGCTCTAGCATCTGCAAGATGATACAGGAAGAGGAAGAAGAAGGACATATCCAAGGTGAAGTGCTTCCATTATGGGGAGTTGGGTCATTATGCAACTTGAGTGTCCCAGGAAGAAGAATAAGGGAGAGGCTTATGACTCCAAGGCAACTCCGGTTAAGGTAGAGAAAGAATTCAATACGGATGACGACTCTACCATGAGTGCTCATGCACCTTTAGTGAAGAGGTGGGGTGACATTGATCTATAGTTAGGAGGACTACAAAAGATGAGGGATATGATCCTTGAGGTGCCCAAACTCTTGGATCATATCCAACTACGAGAGCCTTGAATGTTAATAGCAGGATGACAGATATTTGTAGAAGAAAGATGTGGTGGAGTGACAAGGAAGTGCTAGAGTGCAAAGGACTATAGCAAAATAGTGGGGGTTGTAGCAGTGCGAGAGGCTTACAAGTGGTTGCAGCAATGCGAGAGGCACAATGGGGGTTGTAGTAGTGTGAGAATCACAAAGGTGGTTGGAGCAGCATAGAGGAAGCACCAGATAGAAGCAGAGGTAGCTTCAACATCAGGAGGCTTCTGGTCTAACAAGGATGTCAAAATTTGGGTAGATCAGTTACTTACTTCTCAGTAATCGAGTTGCAGTGTAGCAGTTAGTAGTGGTAGTGCTATGGGAAGCAAGGGAAATAGTACCAGAAGAAGTAGTGGAGTGGATGTAGGGCAACAGACCCAGCATGAACACAGGTACTGGTGCTGGAGGATCAGTGTGATTTTCAGTGGTGGAGCATTACTAGAGCACATTCCTCGCTAAGAGGGAGTGTTGATTTTTTGTAGCATCGGATGTGATCTATCCATGTGAATTTGGTGGAGGGGTTAAGGAACATAGGATCTCCAAGACTCAGAAATGGTTTGGGGAAATTCCACACAGTTAGAGAGATATTAAAATAATTAATATTTTTAATGGCGTTCCTAAGTCTAAGCTTAGGAAAATTAAAATATTAATGGGTAAACTAGGCGAGAGTGTTCTAAATGACATGGATCAAGCCAAATCTAATATTATTCATTGATTAGAGACTTAATCTAGGCTGTTGAAGACTCAACAGGAAAAGTATAAGAGGAGGCTTGAGGGTTAGTTGGACATACACCAATATTGATCAGTGTGTTCGATTTTTTGGAGCGGTGTTTGCTAAGGAAATTTGAACAAGTGATTTGTTGTAGCAAGGGGCAGCTAGTACATAGCATAGAGGCAGAGATAGTGCGTGAGGCTCAACACAATCACTAGAGAGGCTAACGTAGAGGCAACTAGAGCTATGTAGAGGCAGTAGAAGCCATGTAGAGGAAACTAGAGACTGCATAGAAGCCGAGGGGCCTGATTGTGTGATGCAGAATGCCAAAGGGCTAACATAAAGAAGTAGAAGGTTGACGTAGATTGTTATAGAGATACATTGATGCTAGCAGGGTTGAAGCAGAGCCTTGGAGAAGTGTCAAAAGCATTTCCATGGGGCAGACTTGCTGAATATCTATCACCTAGAAGAGTTATTACTTCCCTATAAAAATCTCTATTGGGTGAGCCAGTTTGGCACCCTACTTATACTAAAGAAAATTGCATAATAATAAAACCCTCAGAATTGTTGCACCAGTTTTCCCGCATTGGGTTTTTCTGTGGACGATTGTCCAAAAATAACGGTGTCCCTTCTGTGTTTGTCTATTATTTTAGTTGATGATTTGTATATGAGTTGAAGTTGCATTTGTGTTTATTTTCAATATTTATATGAATAAATAACTTATTAAGGAATAAACAAGTAGGCGAAATAAACTAGATAATGCAGTAGGAATTTCTGACATGTTAGACTTAGAAATTTCAACAATAACAATGTCTATGTGCTGAAAGAAAAGATATAAAGTTTTTTTTGGAAAAGAATGATGAGATATGGTTATGGAAAAAAAGGCTTGGACATCTCAACTTTAACCAGATTTTTAAGATAAGCAAGAAAAATGTTGTTAACTATTTTCCTAGCCTTTCAAAGCAAGAGAATATTATTTATAAATCTTTCCAACTGGGAAAGAAAGCACGAGTTCCTTTCAATGAAAAGGAAAACTCTTCAACAAAGCCATTACAACTAATACAAATGGATTTGTATGGACCATCCAGGATGTAGTCAACCATAGGTAAGTTGTATTTCATGCTAATAATTAATGATTTCAACAGTATGATGTGGGTTTCCTTCCTCAAAGAGAAATCTAAAGCCTTTTATAAATTCAAAGATTTCAAAGAAATGGCTAAGAATGAAAATAAAAAAGCAAAAGCCTAAGTTATCAGAATGGAGGTGTTAGGCCCGTATACTACTAGTGTAACCCCTTATTGTTATTATTACAACCCACTTATTATATTGATGTACCCATGTAGCGCCCATATTGTTACTATTGTGCCCCATAGAAGCCCACTATTGTTATTATTGTGCCCTTACATTATTATTGTTATGTCGGCTCTGATTATGTTATGACCCCTTAGACTCATATATATAGAAAGGAGGTCTTTTCATTTGTATCATCCAAGAATTGTTCATTTATGTAATGTAAAGGAGGTTGCCCCCTCGAAGAGGCTGAATTCTAAGGCATTGATCTATCTTTTCTATCTTTTCTTGAGCTGGTTTCATAACATTTGGTATCAGAGCTTTGGATTCTAGGGTTTTGCTGCTCCAAAAAAGTCATCGTGGCATTTTCACTATACCATTTTGTCTGCGATGTTTCAGAAATAAAACAAAAAACCCATTTAAGAAGACATCGCGATAAATCTCGGATCCAAATTTCAGAGCTTTTTTATCTATATTTGCAGAGATATGATCTGAGGAAGTTGGGCTTTTTGCGGACTCCTGAATAACATTCCAAACGGGTGACCTGGGGAAAATCATCATAATTGTTTCTCTAAGCATTGGATTGAAATTTCGTAAGAAGGTGCAAAAAGAAGATAGACTTTAGTTTCTTCTATATATTTTGCAAAGCTAAAGGTCGAAACAGTGACTCGTGGCATGTCATACAAGTTCACTCTACTGAACTAGTCTATAATCACGTCACTGTGGGAGATTGTGCATAACTCTTTCTTTGAGAATCCAATTTGGATCATACTGGTGGCATTGGAAAGAGAACACAAAGGGATACTACAGGCACAATTTGAGAACTTAAAGATCCAAAAATATAGAGTTACAGTCGTTTCAAGATCAAGCTCCTAAAATCAAGAAAAAGCAAGATGAGGAAGTTTGATGGCAAGGATCCGGTAAATTGGATACTTCAGATGGAGCAATATTTTGATCTACATGGTGTACAACTATTAAAAAGGTATATATTGCATTTTCATATTTAGAACCGGATCAATTTTTATGGTATGAAGGGCTTTGTTCTCGTAAACAACTTGTTACGTGGTCAAT
>APFE030793431.1:18328-57655 GCA_000404065.3 Pinus taeda
ATTGGAAGAAAAAAGAGAAAAAGGGCTTTGTTACAATTGTGATAGCAAATGTACTAAAGGTCATAAGTGTGTTGAGAAGAAATTATTTTACATAGAGTATGAAGAGTAGGAAGAAAAGGATCAAGAAACATCAAAAGAAGAGGATATACGCCACGATCCAACCCCAAAGATAGAAGAAATGAATAAGACCATATCTTGTAAATCATTGGCAGGAATTACCACACCTCAAACTATCGAGATAGAAGGACATATCAATAAGAAAAATGTTCAAGAAGTGAAAGATCACATCGAGCATCAAGAAATGAATCTGACCATATCTTGTAAAGAATTGGAAGAAATTATCACTCCTCAAACTCTAAAGATAGAAGGACATATCAAGAAGAAAAAGGTTCAAGTGGTGAATCACATCGAGCATCAACAACAAGTTCTCCAACTTTTAAAGGATAATGCCACTTCAGTGCAAAATCAAACGAAACAACAGGTAGATCAACACCGTAGTGAAAAATGTTTTGATGTAGGTGATTGGGTATTTTTACTGCTACATCTCAAGCAAGCTATTTATGAGAAGGAAATGTTGGCAATACTACATGCACTTAAAAAAATGGCGACCTTACCGAATGGGAAGACTCTTCAAGGATGAGGATGTGGAAGCATTGTTTTATGCTATTTCTATTATCCAACTAGATTGGATAAACGAAGCAAGGGATGAATTGAAGAAGGATGAAGAAGTATGGCCACTTATTCAAAAGTTGCAAAAGATCCCAATTCAAACAATATTGCCAGAAATTGAAGAGGAAGGAAAAATCATATTGGAACCTGGTGCAGTCACAAAAAAAAGAACCCAACAGCTACGAAATCAATGAATTTCAGAGTATCTCATCAAGTGGAAGAACTTACCTGCTAAAGATTCCACATCGGAGGACAAGAAGTTTATACAGAAGCATCAAGAACTACTCAAGCATTGAGGACAACACTTTTTG
This sequence comes from Pinus taeda, assembly GCA_000404065.3. NCBI lineage: Eukaryota > Viridiplantae > Streptophyta > Pinopsida > Pinales > Pinaceae > Pinus > Pinus taeda. The sequence continues at coordinate 19,309 of APFE030793431.1, forward strand.
AAGGAGAGGGGCATGTTAGGCCCCTACACTACTAGTGTAACCCCTTAATGTTATTAGTACAACCCACTTATTATATTGATGTACCCGTGTAGTCCCCATATTGTTACTATTGTGCCCCATAGAAGGCCACTATTGCTATTATTGTGCCCTTACATTATTATTGTTATGTAGGCTCTGATTATGTTATGACCCCTTAGACTCCTATATATAGAGAGGAGGTCCTTTCGTTTGAATCATCCAAGAATTGTTCATTTATGTAATGTAAAGGAGGTTTCCCCCTCGAAGAGGCTGAATTCTAAGGCATTGATCTATCTTTTCTATCTTTTCTTGAGCTGGTTTCATAACAGGAGGTGAGATCACTCCCAAGGAATTTGATGAATTATGTAAAAAGAATGACATGAAAAGAGATTTTACAATAGAAAAGACTCCCTAGAAAAGTAATGTAGCATAAAGAACAAGTAGGTCAATGCAACAGTTAGCCAAAACAATGTTGACAGAAAAGAATGTTTAACAAATGTTTTTGGTAGAGGTGATTCATACTCTAGTAGTTATTCTAAATAAATCTCATATGAGACCAAACAGTGAGAACACTCCCTATGAGTTGTCTTTTGGCAGACCTACAACAGTTAAACACTTCAGAATTTTTGGCATCAGATGCTACATCAAGAGAGATGATGAAAAAATTGGCAAATTTGAAGCCAAAGCAGATGAAGGTGTTTTTCAGGGATATTCACACAACAACAAAGGTTACAAATGTTACAATAAATTCGCCAAGAGAAACATTTATTGCATCAATGTGAAGGTGGATGAGAACATTTATCACGAACAAAAACAACTCAGTGTTGATGAACTAGTGAGTATTTGTGAAGAGCATGATTAGGAATTTATACAAGAAAGCGAGGAAGATCCCTCTAGTCCTCAAGAAAGAGATCCCCAAGGTATGTAAAAGGACATTACCTAGCTACTAAAAATTTTCATGAATTAAACACTGGTATACAGACAGGAAGGAAATTGTTAGATACCCCTATGCATGCACATGTTTCCTTACTCTCCATGGAAGAACCAAAGGATATTGCTTAATCCATTCAATATCAATATTGGCTAAAGGCCATGAATGAAGAATTAGACAGATAAAGAAAAATCATACTTGGGAACATTTTTTAAGTCCTACAAATAAGAATGTCATTGGCACAAAATGGGTCTCCCAGTATAATTTGAATGATCATGGAGAAGTGCTAATAAAGAAGGGAAGGTTGGCATGCAAAGGTTATGCTCAAGTAGAAGGGATGGATTTTGATGAGACTTTTACTCATGATGCTAGATTAGAAGTAATAAGAATGTTTTTTGCATTTTCGTACTTTAAGAAATTCAAAATCTATCAAAAGGATGTCAAATATGTTTTTGTTAATGGAGAGCTATAGGAGGAAGCTTATATACAACAGCTAGAATGCTTTCAGCTGACAACAGAACTATATTATGTTTGCAAACTTAAGAAGGCCTTGTATGGCCTAAAGAAAGCCCCTAGATCTTGGTATTCCAACCTATACAATTACCTATTCATGTGTAGATTGAAAAGAGGTGTAGCTGACAACGACCTATATGTCAAAGAAAAGGATGGTAAACTCATTGTGGTGGTGTTAGATGTTGATGGTACATGTTTGGAGGTAATTCAAATTTTCTGAAAAATTAATTTGTAGTTGATATGAAGGCAAAGTTCAAGATGTCCATGCTTGGAGAGATTTCCTACATTCTTGGATTGGAAATTGCATAAACCCACAAAGGCATATTTATTTCTCAAAGCAAGTATATCAAGGAAGTTTTGAATAAATTTGGCATGGAATAATTCTCTTTAGTGAGCACTCCAATGGTGACAGGTTGCAAAATTACCAAATTTTTTGAAAATCTAGAAGTGGACCAGACTCTTTATAGATCTCTTATTAGCAACCTTTTGTATTTAATAGCTTCAAGACCATACATCATCAAGGTTGTTGTTATAGTCAGATGATTTTAAGCAACTCCGAGACAAATACATTTGTTTGTAGCCAAAAGAATTCTCAAATATCTTTGAGCAATAATCAACTATGAACTGTGGTACTCATGACACAGGAAAGTTCCCTTTGCAGACAAAGGCAACCCTTCTAGCCCTAGAGAGGGTTTAGTCACTGCAAAGACAATTGTAAAGAAAATTTCCTTAGAAAGTTGGTGTTATGAAGGCCTACCTTCAGTTCGTCATTCGATGAGGTCCTCTTCATGTTGCTCTAGCTCTTGTTCTTCTAATCACTTATACCTAAAAACAACATGTAGAGAAACACCACAAACGCAATAGATAATGACCAAACAATCCACTTGAGGAGTCAAGGAACCTCAAGTTATCAACATACAATTCAACATACGATATAGGAAACAAGCTATTAATTTGTATTAATATAAACCAGAGTAGAACTTACAACCAATCCTTGATGTCGTAAGTCCCTTCGAAGGGTCTCGTTGGCATGTCTCCGTAAGCATTTACTTGTGAACCATCTCCCAAGGGAAGAAATGAATCTCTCTTTCGTCCAAAACGTTGATGCTAGAAAGTTCTCAAACCAACTCTACTCAAACATCTCTCAAGCCAAAATACATGTGAGGCTACTTCCACACTCCAATAACATTCTCTACCTCTACTCCTCTCTTAGAAACATGAAGCTACCAAATTACATCTAGCTATCGTCAAGTTACATCCAACCTAGTTGATCTCATTCATGGAGGAGGCATTTATAGGAGGGAGAGGTTCCATAAGAGATGGGAGGAAGAGCTTATCTCTTAGGTAGGTTGCAAAAATGGTGGGAGAACTATCCCAAAGGAGAGAAGCGAGCTCATCTGACCCAACAACTAGCCCTAGGACTTCCCATGAAGCAATTTCATCTCGAATCTTCAATGAGTTGTTAAACAACTTCTTGAAAGTAGATCTTTGTGGGTGAAACACAGGGACATAGTGGTGACGTCGCTAGGGCTAGTGCAAACTTTACCATCTTCATGGGTGGGACAGTTGATGACCCACGAAAACCCATAAACTTAGTTAGAAAGGGGTCTACTTTAGGGATAATGAACTGAAACATTCTTCTTGAGATTACAAGGAAGGTATTGACACATAATTGGCAACATGACACAAAATAGATGTCATTAATATGGACCGGTAGTATCCGGGATCAGGGAATGTGAGGTTAGTGACAAATTACTATGTAATAGATTCCCCCTAAAGCATGAAGGCATAGAGAGTGGGAGGGGTGAAATGCTTTACGAATCCATAACCGAAAAAGACTGTCCTCATGAAGAACCTACAAATGAAAGTACAACTAATATCTCTAATACATGAGTACAAAGTGAAAGGAAATACATGTTTATAAGGCATCGGTGCAGCCATATAGAAGATAAACATAAATGGTCTGTAGTATGGACATAGCCATCCAATTAGAAAGACCACAAAAAACACTCAGGTATGGTCGCAACCATTGAATCAAAAGAGTCATGTATGAATCAATCGATGCAACCTGGACTTGTGTAATTTGAGCCCAGGGTCTTGACTCCCAACGTGATCATAGCACAAATTCCAATATGAAAATAAATTTGCTGAAGTCCAGCATACTAGAAAATCACTTGATTACCAGCTAATGATGTAAACCGTTAACAAGCATGAGAGAGACCACCAGTAATGTTAATGGTTCTCAAGGTACTACTAGTACAATCCACAAAGTGTGAAGAATGATCTAATGTCAAACACTTGTGAAATCACTCAATCGAAGAGAAATGATTCAAGCCTGTCGTCAAATGCGAAGAACTCGCCATTGAAGCATGCAAGCTCTAAGGTACCAGAAAAGAGTCTCTAGTTCAACTTCCCAGATAATGAGCTAAAGTTGACAAGAAGTGACCAATCGAAGGAGGGCCATAATGTTTCCCACATCATCGACGCGAGACAAAGGAACAAGATGAATGTGGTTGAGACAGAGAACTAGAGTAAGGTGTGTAAGGATACAACTATAGACAGATTAAGCTCTTGAACATATCGGCGACACGACTCCAAAATTTGGCAGCATTTTGGCACCAAGGGATCAAAGGTCATGACGATGCAGCAAGGATCAGATGGAATCAGGAAAAATGAATAATCCAAAACCTGAAAGGCCAATGATAGAATGAGGATATCTGAATCCGACACGAAGAAAAAAGAGTGTCGATGTCCAAGAGTGACAAGCTATCGTAATAACTAACACAACCAATAGAATGTTTCCAAATCCCCCTCCACCATTTCTGGTGAGTACCCCAATTATTTTTGAAACACAAGCTTGAAGGAGGTAGCATATTCTTGTAATATAAGCTCATCCTTCAAATGAATCTAACCTAGTGATTTTTAACAAGCCCTAGGAAGGAGAAGCTAGGTGTCATCATGGTGACAAGTCGAATGTCGTCAAGGTTTAATGAGTCGGACATAGGTAAAACTCAAAGTATTTTTCATGTTTAGAGAGTTTGAAAAAGACACAGAAAAGAAAACTCCAAAGGTCCCTTTTTGAAAATTTGTCCCTCGAATCCAAAAAGGTAGAAAACAATATCCAAGGGAACTTATTAACCATGATAGATCAATGTATACCTTTTTCGTAAGTAATCTATCCCAGCCCGTAAAAGGGGTAAACTTATACTGGGTAGATGACGCTTTGCAGCCTCCAACGAGTTCAAAGCGACAAAAGCTCAACGATCCTTTTGCTTTTTAAAGGGTGGGAAAAGAGCTAAAATGGACCTTGCATTTTTGTTCTCTTTTACGAATCGAAAAGGGAAAAAATACTCAGCAAGATTTTCACCTTTTAAAGTTAGAAAAGAGCTTAAAGGTGACTTGTCCTGGAGGAAACGATTGGTATAAAGGGTAGCAATTGGTTCTAGCAATGGTGGAACTGCTCAAAACATGTAATGGTCAAGAGGCTAGCGAATAAAACTGCTCATGACTGTGGTTCGTCAGGAAATGAAAAACAACCGAGTGAAAGCATATGATCAACCAAAGAGATGGTGGCAATGGAATGAAACAACCAAGGCTCATCTAGCATAAATCAGCTGATTAAAATGGAAATCACGAGATGTAAATGGGTTCATGTTTACACAATATTGAAATGAAAAACTAGGCGTGCTATAAGTTTGAATTCCCCCAACATAATGACTCAAATCGAGGTACATGCCCCCCAAGCTTCATTTCATTCAACTAGGTGGATGGAATGAAGTTTCACTTGGGAGATCTTGGAAAGACTCGACTCGGATTTGATGAGATCTTAATCAAAGACTCTATTTGGAAAAGGGAGTTGTTTCATTTTTTAATGAGGTTGACACAGTAAAAGAACTATCCTCAAGACCCTTGTTTCATTTTTTTAATGAGGTTGACACAAGACAAGGAACTCTCCTCGAATCCTTGGTTTCATTTTTTAACGAGGCTGACACAAGACCAGGAACTATCCTCAAAACCCTTGTTTCATTTTTCTTTAATGAGGCTGATATAAGACAAGGAACTCTCCTCATACTCCTTCGTTCATTTTTTAACAAGGTTGACCTAGGAACAAATTATCTTCGGACATCTGTTCAAGGACCATATAAGAACATGGCTACCAAGAGGTCTTCACTAGATGGAAGGACCACACTTCGGGAGGAATACGTGTCATTTTCTATTAAAGACAAATCGAGTTCTAATGCCCCCAGTACATAATCTACTATACCATCTGTGTGATCGTCAGCAGATACAGAGATGGAACGGGTAGCCACATAATTGACTTGTGGCGGGGAAGGTACTTCTTCCAAAAAAGAGTCGATAGGGGATGATGTTTATAAAGGAGACGTCTGGTGACCAATGAACGAAAATTGATCAATAGTCACAATTCTTCTTCATGTGGAAAACAAACCACACAGAAAAGAGAAGAAATAAGAACTCCCGTTACATAAATATAGTCACGTCGAAGGAGAAGATTGAAATCTAGTGACCCTTGGATGACCATCACGTCTATATAGATGGTCTTTCCTACTAAAGTAACATGGTACTTTGGAAGGATCCCTAAGGGTTGACTAGTTCCTTCACTGAAAGCCAACAGATTTGGGTGATAGGGAGAAGTTGTGTGGAGCCCAAAGATTGCCAAGTAGTGGAAGACATGATTGTAACAAACCCACCTTCATCTAATAGAGTGCCAGGTACTACCATATTATAGGCTTGTATTGTGATCTGGAAAGGCACATAAGGTGGAAGGTGGAAAGCAATCAAGTGACTCCAATCAAAAGATACGACATAACTACTTGGTGGGCATATCAGATGATTGCCCCCATTCTCGGCAAGAATAGAAGAAGGAATCTCCTGAACATCCGGGATGAGAGGCTCACTCTTTGATTCATGAGAATCTAAGGAGATGAGAAGAACATGAGTAGTATGATCACCATGCTCTTCCGAGACAGAGTGAGCAACTGGTGTTGAGACTAAGTCGATGCACTCTTTGACCAATGGCTTGTCGAGAATAGACTCAACAGAGTCAAGCTTAGGAAGAGAAAGATGGGCAAGAGATGAAACCACGTCAATCTCTTTACCAACCCGAGGAGGATCAGAAGAAAGCCTCTGATAGCCAACAGGAAGTTAGGCTTGAGGAGATGTAAGGTTTTCCAAAACTTTGGAAGCTTTATCCATAAGGGGACAAAGGTGAAAAAGATGCTCTCCTTCACATAACCTACAGGGAAATCTAATTTTCCCTTTCTTCTTACCATCACTAGCCAAAATTGTAGCATCGACATGATTTCTAAAGGTCGACGGGGAGGGTCAATCTGGATTTTGAGACCATACTTGTAAGACTCAGGGAATGGTAGGACAGCCTCGAGGGAGATGGTCACCCTTACGCAACCTTCAAGGAAACTTGACCTTCCATGGAGGATCAGAGGGTTTGCTAATAAGAAGTGCATTTGAAGTAAAACTTGCATGGTCGGCCCCTTGCTTAGCTGACTTCTTCTTCTTCGTCTTCTTCTTTTTCTTCTTATCCTCTTGGTTACTAAATTTGGAACTTTCACCAGGAAAAGTATAAGAGGAAGGTGAAGAAACAGGGGAAGAAGGTGAGGGGTCAACCTTAGAATCATCATGTCATGATTTGAATGAAGGAGATGGCGGGGTAGGAGTTGAGACACTCACGATCACTAAGGTCGAAAATAACTAGATAGGTTAACCAATGGTTAACCTAGGGAGGGACAATGTTGCCATATAAGGAGCACCAACATTTCCAAATGAAGGAAAAGGACTTGGATTCCTTTCCGAGGGGAACCCTTGACTGGTAGACTCTGGAGATGTTTCCATCAGAATCCACTCTAAAGAATTACCAAGGAAGATAACTTTAACTAGGAATATTTCGCAGGAAGTTAGTTTTATGACATTGAAACAAAACTTTGCCTTTTCATGCTTTAAGAGTCGAGAAAAGGACTAAAGGTGACTCTATCTCTTTTGATTGGAAATGAGCTCGAAAGGACATGCCCTTGGATGATCCTTTTACTTTTAAAGATTTGAAAAGGAACAAAAGTGACTGCTCTAGAATTATAGACAAAAGGTTTACGAGACAAATCATAAAACTACATATACACTTTGGTAATAAAATGAAAGAGAAATGACCAAGGACTTCTTGTACGGTAGTCAATCTTCCCGTATGTCGTGTTCGGTGCGTTACGATTCGTAAGGTGATGGAATTGGCTTCCTATGGATAATAGGATGATAACCTAGTGGGGTCTCCCAACATATAGATGACGGTATAGGGAGCACAAATCCGTATTAGTATCTATTGAATCACAAAAGGAGGAATCACCCAACCTTAGTGAAAACAATAGCAGCTAGGTTAACGATGTTGGAACACGTCTCTAGCCTAGACCTCTAGATATGTGAGTCTTAGGTTCCAATGTGTTTTTAGGTTAATTCAATATATTTTAATAGTTTGTCTTGAATTAGATCTCAGTTCAAAGGCCCTACTGAATGTATCTTCAAAAACTCCTAGAATGTAACTATATGACAAAAGAAACCATTTCTTTTTAATGAACAACTAACTAAAGAAAAGTGAGAGACTAATTTCAAAGCAAAGTAAAGCAACATGCAAGCAAATGGAAGAATGGTACTTTTCATCATTTCTCAAGCAAACCAATCAAGAGGAGAAAGCTATGCTTCTATCCTTTACTCAAACTTGCCAGCGATCTAAACAAGAAAATGAAAACACATTTTTTTCTTTTCAATGTCTTCATCTCAAGAATCTACTAATGCAAAAATCATCTTTCAAATCCTAATACAAGATGAATGCAATTTTCTATTTTCTCAAATAAATGATAAGCAACCAAATGGAAAATGAATCAAAGACTCAAACTAAGGAGATATTTCTTTTTGCAAAACTGGAAAGTTTTCTCACTCACGGGGAAGCAATGTGATCTATGCCAAGTGAAGGAAGGAAACCGCATGAACAAGACATGAATGCTTGATAACCTAATGTCACATACCAATCAGGAAGGTGACAAATAGTAAATAGGAAGAATCCTCAAACAAAGTCAGGGATTTTGCCAAGCAGAGTCTAAAAATCCTAATGAATGAGTGACCCAAGCAAACCAATCATTCAAGAAACCCTAAGGTATTTAGGTCACATAGTTCAAGAGGAAGGATTTCAAAAGACTTGGAACCTAGAATCGAAAATCCTAACAACCAACACTTCTGATACAATAATGAGGCAAAAAGCAAGCTCAAAGGATAGAAGACACTGGCCAATCAACCACAAACTTCAATATTTGAAACTTACAACAATCGTCACGAGTATCAAACTAACAACATGTACCAAAAATAAAATGTCGTACCTCTCTAACTAAGCACTTTGTGACATCGTCACGAAAGTACACCAGTTAGCTACGTCGAGTTGATTTTAGGACTCGTTGCGAATGTTACGCAATTTAATCGTGTTAGATAGTAAAAGGTGCAACCCAAAAAACAGCGCAGGCACGACTACTTCACAACTATCAGAAAATAAATAGCGACAGCCTCAAATCAAAGGAAAAAAATAAAATTTGAGCTGAGGAAAGGCTAGATCTATCACTCATGAGATTGGGAAGACAACAGGAGTAGTCTAACAACTTCCAGAATAGAGCATGCTACCCAAACAATAAGGGAGACAATAAATTAACAAAACCAATCAACACAAAAGACAAAAGACAAGATCCCCAGTATCGTCACCAACTTGTGACATAGGAAAGTTCCCTCTATGGATAAAGGCAACCCCTCCATCCCTAGAGTGGGTCTAGTCGCCGCAAAGACAATACCAAAGAAAATTTCCTTAGAAAGTTGGTGTTATGAGGGCCTACCTTCAGTTCGTCATTAAATGAAGTCCTCGTTATGTTGCTCTATCTCTTGTTCTTCTAATCACTTATAGCTGAAAATGGCATGTAGAGAAACACCACAAATGCAATAGAAAATGACCAAACAATCTACTTGAAGATTCAAGGAACCTCAAGATATCGACATACAATTCAACATATGATATAGGAAACAAGCTATGGATTTGTATTAATATAAATCATAGTAGAACTTACAACCGAGCCTTGATGTTGTAAGTCTCCTCAAAGGGTCCTGTCGGCATGTCTCCATAAGCATTTACTTGTGAACCATCTCCCAAGGGAACAAATGACTCTCTCTTTCGTCCAAAATATTGATGCTAGAAAGTTGTCAAATCAACTCTACTCAAACATCTCTCAAGCCAAAATACATGTGAGGCTACTTCCACACTCCAATAACACTCTCTACCTCTACTCCTCTTTTACAAACCTGAAGCTACCAAATTACATCTAGCTATCATCAAGTTACATCCAAGCGAGCTGATCTCATTCATGGAGGAGACATTTATAGGAGGGAAAGGTTCCATAGGAGATGGGAGGAAGAGCTTATCTCTTAGGGAGATTGCACAAAAGGTGGAAAAGCTATCCCAAAGGAGAGAAGCAAGCTCTTCTGACCCAACAACCAGCCCTAGCACTGCCCATGAAGCAGTTTCATCTCGAAGCTTTGATGAGTTGTTAAAAAACTTTGCAAAAGTAAATCCTAGCAGGTGAAACACGGGGATAGAGTGATGATGTCGCTAGGGCTAGTGCAAACTTGAGCATCTTCGTAGGTGGGACAACTGATGACCCGCGACGAGCCAGAAACTTAGGTAAAAATGGGTTTGCTTCAAGGATAATGAACTGAAACATTCTTCCTCGGATTACAAGGAAGGTATTGACACATAATTAGCAACATGACATAGAATAGATGTCAGTAATATGGACCGGCAGTATCCGGGATCAGGGAATGCTCGGTCGGTGACAAATTACTGTGTAACAATACCCTAGAGGTAAAGATTTCTCATTTACTGTTTATACTAATTTTTATTAGGCAGGGGATACATATGATTGAAAGAGAACATGCTGTGGTGCTCTCTTTCTTTGAGGAATTATAGTTTCATGGTTGAGTAAGAAGTAAGCTTCCATTTTCTTATCTACAACTGAAGAAAAGTATCTAGTAGTTTCTTCTTATTGCACTCAACTACTATGGATGAAGTATACCTTGCATAATGTACATGTGTTATGTGATGAGCCTATTCCCATTATTTGTGACAAGACAAGTGAAATCAACATTTCAAAGAATCCAGTTTTCCACTCCAAAACCAATCATATCCTCATCAAGTATCATTTCTTGAGAGAGAAAGTTGCATCTTAGGTTGTGAAGATGGAGTATGTATCTACCAAAGCACATGTTGTTGATATCTTCACCATGACACTTCCTTGAGAAAATTTTGAGTACTCAAGGAAAAGATTGGGAGTTGTGCCTGCAGCCTCCCTCCACTAATTCTTCCTTTATGAAGAAGAAAAGCAGATATTGCATTATAAGCATATCAAGGTGAAGCTATCAAGTCCCCAGGATCAACACAATAGTGAGAAGTTGTTAAAAGGTGGAGTATGGTGATACGGGGAGCATGATGGTTTCTTTGATGTTGATTTCAAAGGGAGAGATATCTTAAGAAATTAAATAAAATTAAAAATTAAAAGACAGGGGGAGTGATCTAGTGACCAAACAAAAATTGTGTGCAAGATGGTATTCAAATCATAACTAGCATAGAAAAGGCAATAATAGCACCACCTGCAATACCATAGTAGCTAAACGACAATAGGAGTGCCATCTCAACAGGAGTAGGATTGAAAAGACAAAAAGATGTTTTGTTTGGTTTTGGTGTTTCCATCAAAGCCAAAGGGGGAGAATGTTTGAAATATGTTTTCATTGATTTCAACAAGTGGCAACAAGAGGTGTTGGTGTAAAGGACATTCCTAAAGGAGCCGGTTCAAAGCACACAAGAAGGGTGAAAGGTAATAAAAAGTGAAATCGATTTGGAGCCTGTTTTGGAGAACTATACCATCTTAGATGCAGGTGTAATCCACATACATGGATATATCTCTTAAAGCAATTTCCAACAATATATGTAAGTCCTGAAAAGGCCTCGTGGATCAAAATATAGAGATAGTCAAAGTTTGGTGACCCCGAGGCCTTCATAGTAGAGTTGAAGGTGGCTCGAGTGTTTGGCACACAGAAAAAGTTGCCACAAGTGCCAAACTTGGTGCCAAGACTGACATAGCCTCTAAGTGATAGCTCCAAGAAGATGTGGTAGGTAATGTGGTAGCACAAAACATTTGTATTCACCATTATTTGAGTGAGGTGACACCATCCCGGTGGTGGTACCCTCGGGGGAGAACCTAAAAGGATTCATATATGGCACAAATGTAAAGCATCAAGGTACATTGAGTGGACGAATCCCACCTGATAGTGGTAGCGCAAATGTTTTTTCAGCGTGAAAATGGCTAACTGGCATGAGGGAAGCATTGGGTTACGTGGCATATTTCTGACAGCAAAATAAAAAGAGGTCTTGTTGGTCATGGGAAGTGGTTTCTCACAGATTTTACCACATAGATCAACAATGAAGATCCACCCCAGGAACACTCCACACAAAACTACAAACCTTACAAGAGTGGCATCGAAGGAAGAGTTGATGAACTCAGTGGTTTTTTATTTAACAAAGGAATTCAATGCAAGAAAAGGTATTGAGTACCATTTCTCTCTCCTCGCTGATAGGGACAGGTGGATGGAAATGAGTGGTCAGTGGTGTCTTCAGATTAGACACATGGTAGGAAGATTTAGGGTTTTTGGGAACCGAAGTGGCCCCTTTGTGGGTGACACGTGTCACTACTCACAGGTTGACACATGGAAGGAGTGATGTCATGGTGTCGTCATGTTTGCGGGATGATCTCGAAAGACTTAAAATGGCATAAAGAGAGAGAGAGAGATAGGTGGTGGGAGCTGAGAAACATTGACAACTGATTAAGCTTGAAGATTCATTCCATTAGTTGTTGTTGTAGTAGGACAACCCCAAAAGATAACTCATCTCTCTAGCATTTCCTCAGCGAGATTGTTAAATAAACTTAGTAGAAGATGTTGGATGGAAGGCACAAGGCCATGGTAGCACAACGATAACTACCTCACCAGGTAGTATGCAGTCCCCATAGACACATCAACCCAGAAGTTAGACCCTGACAGGTTATTTTGGTGCACACAAATGAATGCACAAGAGGAAGGGAGCTATACTCTAAGCACCTACATATGGCTCGATGACAGAGGAAGAAATGAAGGGCACATAGATCTAGAGAGTTGAGGAGGCTTTGGGAGTGGCTATACGCTAGCTCATTTGATTTTTTTGCGTAGAAGAAAATACTGTTGGCTTTTGGGTAGATGGTTGGTCATGGAAAAAGAGTTTATAACCAAGGAAATTGTCTTGTGTAGGGTTCAAAGGGATTAAGCACCCAAATTATTTAGCCATAGGTCACAGAGACTACTTGTATGGTGAAAAATAGGTAAAAGGAGACAATTAAGGGACTTGAAGCATAGAAAAGCAGAACTGTTAGTTTTGGCGGTGAAATTTTGTAGTTAAGCCAAATTAACTACAAATAAAAATAATAGGCACACTGCTAAATTTTGTAAAAATCCAGAATGCAAAGAATAAGTAGAAAAACTATGTTTAACTTGTAGAGAATGATTGTTGAGGTCAGATAACTTGGATAACATGTCGAGAAGACCCGAGATGAATAGGAAAAAGGCCAAAATAAGGAACCATGTTGTAACACCCCTCCCTTGTGTGTTAGCCTATTGTAACCTAAGCTGAGAAAATATAGGTGCGATATGTAATATTGAAAACAAATATATTATTAAATAAGTTAATAAATAAATCATTTGGAAAAGCAAGACACCAAGACATGAGATTATTGCCAAATCCCATTGGGGAATGGGATAGGAAAAATATTTCATGATAAGCTTATAGATATGATTCTAGATAAGCTTGGATGCATTGGAGATAGATATCAAACAAGGAAAAAAACATAAAATCTTTGCGGGAGATAAAGGCAAATTTAATGAGGAAAAACCTCACAAGAGATAAAGGTGAGATTTTCTAAAAAAGGCCTAGGAAATTGGATGAAAAATCCACCTAAAAGCGGTACACCGCTAAAGAAAACTATATCATGAAAGAAGGTATTAAATACCCATTGCATAGATCAATTGGACGCAGTTGATCCATGGAAAGAGTCTCAGTTCGGGGGGAATCAGAGGTGATTCATGGTTGGGTGGTGGCACTCTACACTCCAAGTGATGCTTTAGTGGGATTCATTTGCCTAAAATGTTCTGTATGATGTTTTCTTCCCTCTCTGTTTCAAATTGATTTAGCTTATGAAAGAAATTGCATGCGTTTTCTAGCAATGAGAATGAGAATGATTGAAGGAATTACATGTGACTATTATATATGAGTAGATTTACTTGTGTTCATGGAATTTATGAGATGAGTTTAAGGATGCATGTGATTCTAGTTACGAGATACATGTAGTTTCAATTATGATTATGAAATGTGGATCTTATGTTGTATTAGCAATTATTTGTGCTTTAATCACTATGAAAATTGGTTAACTATGGTTAGGGATTAGCAGTGGTGACTATGATGCAGATTTTTGTGCATAATCCTTAAGGAACACATGTTAACCTTACATAAATTTGTAGTAGTAGGATTAGAGATTATGTATGATGAATGATTTCATTTTCATGCATGTGATTCTTATTGCATAAAAGAGGTAGCAACATAGTAGGTAGCTGATATTGATTGGGTCCATGGAGCCATATAACTCATTAATGCTTCTAATCTATATAGTGACCAGTTCAGAACATCTATACCATGCATGTCATAAAAATTTGCTTTGAACAAGGCTAATCTAGCTAGTTATGCATGTGGAATAGTGATTGAGGGATACTTTAAATAGTATTGTTGATAATTTAGAATTTTTTTATGCCATGCATGTTACAAGAATTGAATCCAATGAAGCTGGTTTAATTAGTCATGCATGATGCATAAAATTCATATATCTATTGATGCTGGTAAGGGGTTTATGCTTAAGGGTTGACCTAAAGGGTTGATATAAAAAGGTATGTAATATCGTATATGGTTCCTTATTGGATGTGATTCAGTAGTAAGATTAGTAGTATTGACCATTAAATATTAATGGTACATGAAGAAAATTTTAATTAATGGAGCATAGCTTAGGAGGTTCATTACAAATGGTATTAGAGCATAGGTTCAAACATTGAGGCCTATGGACTGACCCAAATTTTTTAAGGGTGGAGTTTGAAACATAGAACATGATTCCAAATGAGGAATTCAAATATGAACATCAAGGGACAATAGTATATACATGTTAAATTCATTATATATGTAACATATTTTAACAACGTTTAGAATTAATGGTTCAGGTGCTATGGCATGGGGGAAAGTATTTTCAATGAACCCCTTAAACGGCACTGCGCCAAATCCCTATAACGAAAAGGACTGTATGGTGTCAAAAAAAAAAAGGAATTGGTCATTTTTTAAGAAGTTGCGTAACACTTCAACCAACCATACCTCACTGTCTATCAAGATAAGGTACACCTCTGTTAAAAAAAATCTGCATACTGTTATGGGAATTGCTTATATCCAAATATTTAAAATGCTTGTGGAAATGCTGACACATGTATATGCTAAGTCCACTTTGTATAAAATATTATAATCACATAAAGTTGATTGTCGAAAACTTATGGGTTCTATGCATTAAAATAAGGGTGGTTCTGATCCACTAAGAATCTTAATGGTTGATTTTATGAGATTATCTAAAATGACAAGATTATCTCCTTATCCTTAAATGAAGAAATTGGTGTCGTAAATCTCCAAGATTCATCTGCTATATCTGGCGTATGCTCTAGTCCGACCGACCCGCGACCAACTCACGTTGGATTTGCACCACACGATTAGACATCTCTCTATTGCGTTATATAGCAACGATGATTCATGGAGCTCATTTAGAATGCAGGGGATAACCACCATATAGTCTTCATGGGGATTGTAATTACGAGATAAGATAGTTGTAACTTTTGGTGTTCAATAACGAGATAGGAATTCAGAAACCTAATATCGATTCTATATGTAGCATCCGACACCTCATAGAGAATAAGAAGGGCTTTAATGAAATATGCGGGTTGAGTATGGGATTGTATAAAAATTATAATGAGTCCACCCATCAGAAACATTCAAGTGACAGTACATCGTGAACCAGTTGTCGCTCGTGCGAACGTGAGTTGTAGGCAAATGAAAGTTAGAAACCACCATCTGCATTGCAAATTGACATACGGGTTATCTGATAGCTCCATGAACAAAATTAGAAAGTGATAATCCTATCCATGGTTTAGAAAAGTATGGGGTTCGAAATTCTTCAATCACAAAAGCCGACTTTTGGCTTATGGATATAGGGTTACCCCTCAAAAACGCTTAGAGAATAATGCTAGTAAAAGCAGCCAATGAGAAATGAAAAATACAATTATGTATGGTTTTACGGATAAGTATTTTTGGATATAAGATTTACATATAGTAAAATTATAACTATTGTTGGCACGTAAGCCTTGTTGACAACGGGGGCAGTGGCTGTTAGTTTTATTTTCAGCGAAAAGTATGCCAAAGGTACCTGTTTTCCAGCCAAGCCAATAGTGGAATAAATAAAAGGCTGCTAAAGCAGCATAAAAATTGCACACCGCTCAAAGCTCTTACTTCCTAGATTTTAAAAGCTCTTACTTCCTAGATTTTAGAAACATCATTGCATCAGAAAAGGAGTGCTGCTCATGTGCCAATCTGATTGGTTTCCTTCCACTTCACAAAAATGATCATGTTGACAAATTACAAATCCTTTGCCTCCGGAAAGGAAATTTAGAGGGATAAGGGTTATCATGACCTTCCTATGTCAATGTAAATTTTTATAATTTTTCTCTACAGTGGAGGCGACATAGAGATTGGGATTGTCAGATCCTGTTAAGTTCTTCGAAGAAGAGTGCAGAAGCACTCGCGCTGTCTTGATGTTGAACAATCTTCATTTCGATAGTTTTGGCAAGGATTATTTTTCACCATGGGTGGTGCTCTCTTGAACGAATCTCTATTGCAAATACTGATACCTATTGTTGTTGATATTGTAATTGGTTTCTGGCTGCTTCAATAGCTATTGGTATCATGCATTAAGGTGGCTCTTGGGAAGGCCTCGTCAGTCAATACTGGAGTGTATAACTCGTTTTTGCTGAATAAATCGGAGGAAGATGGCGACAATTAAAAAAAACAAAACGTTAATCCCAAGTGTACACACATTCACAACACATTTCTGTTGGTATCCAATTCTGTTGAATTAGAATTCTTATCTCTTTTCTTCGTCCAAACAAAGAGCTCTGTTCATTTCATTAGAATTCTTAAGAATGAGAATTTTGTTGGTAGAGTGCATAATATTGATTACATTTGAGTCTGTTTATTATGATTGATGTTACTTTACCTTAGCTGTCTAGACTTATGATCTGGATTTAAAGAGGAAGACAACAAATTAAAAAAAAACCATAAATACACACGTGTAGAAGAAATAATACTTCATTTCATTAATGTAAAATAATAAAATATGCTTACAAACATAAATGGAAATAAACCAGGTAGGGCGATGGTAGCTTATCTATGAGAAGAGATGTGGCGGCTACATGCCTCTGAACTGTGTTACAATGAGGCTCGAAGGCCTATTTATTGTTGAGAAACAATGGAAAACGCTAAACATCCAAAACCGAACCCTAGGAAATGAAACGCCAAATTGTGGGCCCCGTTTGGGTAAATTGGTACATCAACTTCCCGGGGTCGTAACTTTGGCATACAATCTCCATTTGACACACAAAATAGCTCGTTAGAAAGATCTATCCAAGGAATATAACTTTAGGAAGAGCACCATCGCTCCATGGACCCAATTTTCTCCCAGTGTTTCCAAAAAACGTCGTTTATGGCCTTAAAACAGCTCCAAAAGTTCACGACCCAAAAAACTGCTAAAAATAGTAAATTGTGCTACAATTAAGGAAATTGAAAGAGAGATTTATGGGGGTCCAAGTGGGATAGGTGGGTGGCTACCAACATCCACCTAGATCATTCCTTCCCCCTTAGGAAGCAATGGTCCCCATTGTGTTGAATTCCTCCATCTATTGAACTTGGTCTGTGGTAAGCTGTTCTACAATCTCTAATGTGTCCAATAATGGTGGGAAACATGATCGAGGGTAGTACACATTGAACACTTGGTGCAGGCGAAGGAATGAGAGAATTCTCTGCTCCAAAGCATTGTTTCACATAGCCTTGGTAATTGTGTAAGGACCATGTCGGAGTGGTCTGAGCTTCTCATGGGTTCTGGTAAGGTGTTTTTTCTGCAGATGCAACCAGACTTTGTCACCCACTTGAAACCTGTGTGGTACCTGATGCTAATCATGTTGCTGCTTGTACTTGGCATTTTCCAGAATGGAGCGGTGATATGTCGACACGTTGGGTAGAGGTACTCTAGGAGTTAGATGGAATGAATGCTTGACCTGATAATGCAACAATACCCGTGTGGTTGAGGAGATGTTCTTATGTACTTTCATGACCGTATCCATCTGCTGTTGCTGCTGCGTGGAGGAACCCTTCACAAGTGTCATGGATGAGGCTACGATATTCCCCTTACTTTGAGAGCAAATTAGATAGAAAAAAATTCCTCTTTTGGGAGATGAGCTTGTTGCCTTTCTTAGCAGTGATCAAAGAGGTGGCGGTAGGTGGAGCTACCTCTCGTATCCTGTATATTGAATTACCCAAAGAAATAGTAACAGTGCGAGGCATTGAATCATACAAAGCATGCCATCTCCATAAGTATGGTTGGCCTAATAATACATCACAAACATCAAGAGGTGCAGCATCACACAATACCTCATCTATGAAGGGCTTGATGCTTTAAGGAAGGCGACATTGCTAGTGGACTCGGAGATCTTGTCCTTGGTGAAGCCACCCGATACTGTACGGCTACGAGTGTGGTGTAGTCGGTAGTCCCAACCACTTCAAAGCCTTTGATAAAATGAGGTTCTTTTGGCTCCCACTATCAATAATGAATTGTAGCGGCAAACCCTTCACCCACATCTGTGAGTGGAAAAGACGCTCCCCTTCCTCTTGATCTTCGAGCTCATTCTTTTAGACCTTGACAGTGACAACAGTGGTGCTAGGCTCTGCATGAACGATTTGTTTCCCTTTGCCATTCCCATTTTCGGGTTCTGACTCAGGATCAGAACATGTATCTGATTCTGAGGCCTTTAACTCGGCCACCAGTGACTTCTTGGTCTTACACTCACTTGTGTTGCGAGTGGGACTCTTATGGAACTCACACCACTTTCCTGTGTCCTTCTTCAACTTCGTAGTGTTGTTATTTTCTTGTGGCTTCAACGGGTTGTCTTAGGTCACCCCGCCTTGGCCTTGTCCTTTGGTCTTCAAATTTACAGATTCAAAGTCTCACTTCTTTTGTTTAAATTTATGCTCTAGCTTGACAGCGTATCGATACGCCTCGCTGAGTGAGGAGATGTCCAGGAACTCAATCTCATCCTGGATGTACCTGTGTAGACAGCCACAGTATTTGAGTACCAAATGCAGCTCATAATCATTGATACCAATCATTATGCGAAGAGTATGAAAAATATTGGTGAACTTTGGCATGTCTTGGTCCCTTCCCTGCCATAGTGTGGTCCACTTTATGTATTGGTCCTCATAGCTTTTGACACGGTATTATTGCTCCTTAATGGAACCCTAGAACAAATTCCAAGTGGGTGTGGCTGAAACTTGTGAGCCCGTACTTTCATCCTTTTGCTTGCAGTAGGTTTCCCACCAGTCCTTGACATGGGGGGCTGCTTTGAGAAGAGCGAAAATAATATTTTCCCGTCTGGAAAAATCATGAATAGAAAAATACCCTTTTATCAAATCTAACCATTTATCTACAACATCTACATCTATTTTACCCTCGAATAAAGGGATTTCAAAATTAACTTGTACCTTAATGGGCGTGGCATTTGTAGAGTAGCTATTGGAAGCTGATGCGTCACCTCTGGGTAGTCGTTGAAGGATATGGAAAAAATTTTCCATCATTGCATTTCTTTGTCGATCAAGGGCTTCTTTAAGAAATATTTTGATAGGATACCATGCCCCCTCATCTTTCTTTTCATCCACCATGGGAGGTCATCAGGATTTGTGAGGCTAGTCTTGCAAAAGTTCGACCAGTTCAAGCCCTAACTCCTTATATCCCTACCCCGTTGGGGACATGCAAAGAAAACCAAAGAAAAAAGTAGACTGCTCTGATACCACTTATCTGGATTTAAACAGGAATGCAACAAATTACAGAAATAACCATAAATATGGAGATGCAACAAAAGTAACACTTGATTTCATTAATCTAAAATACTGAAATATGCTTACAAACAAAAATGGAAATAAACCAGCTAGGGTGATAGTAGCTTATCTTTGAGAAGTGATGTGGTGGCTACATGCCTTTGAAATGTGTTACAATGAGGCTCGAAGGCCTATTTATTGTTGAGAAACAATGGAAAACTCTAAACATCCAAAAACCTAACCCTAGGAGATGAAATGCCAAAGTGTGGGCGCTCTTTGGGTAAATTGGTACCTCAACTTCCCGGGGTCGTAACTTTGGCATACGATCTTTGTTTGACACACAAAATAGCTCGTTGGAAAGAACTACATGAGGACTATAACTTTTCCAAGCGAAACATTGGTCCATGGACTCATGTTACTCCTACGTTTCCCAAAAAATGTTGTTTAGGGTCTCAAAAGGGCTCCATAAGTTCAAGACCCGAAAAACTACTAAAAATAGTAAATTGTGCTACAATTAAGGAAAATGAAAAACTAAAAGGGGCAATTATGAGGGTCCAAGTGGGATAGATGGGTAGCTACCAACATCCATTTGGATCAACTTATTAGTTTGCAGATTACATCTTTATGCTTAAACTTTGGGAAAACATGTCTAATGTTATAGGCATGTTTAGCTTTTTGGTCTCCTTCGGATCGAGTTCAGTTTGAATGGTTTTGTTTTGATTTCTTGCCTAGTTTACAACATTGAGATTTGTTCAAATTCTCTAAATTTGAAGAAAAAAAATGTGTTAGGGATATGTTGTGATGACCTCTTATTTATAGAATTCTTATTTTAACTGTTGACATTAAAACATGTCAAATTATATGTTGTAGTTTCCAACTTCAAATACAAATCACTCTGTATTCCTTTAAAGACGATTAAAGACGATTCCCCAATTGTGTTTATTCAATCTCTAAAGTCAATGTTGCATTGAATTGAATCTAACTTGAGGATGGATGAATGTCCCTCTTCTAAGAACATCATGGTTCCCCAACATCTAGGTTGTAAGATGTGGATAATTAATTTTGAGTCATTGTTCAATCAATTTTTTTTTCTATTTTCATAGGAAGTTGTTGTTACAACCAGGATGCACTTCTTTTATTTTTTGGGAGGTCTTAGGTATCCGGGAATATATTTTTGTTCATGTTTTGAAAGGGCGAAAAGGCACGTATAATATTAGCCTTCTATTAACAGGTCTTGAAGTATGAGTATAAAATTATAAATACCTCTTCAGAATGTCCAACATCCGTCTTACTCGAAATTGGCTAGAAATCTTGGAATGGTGGGATTTTTGGTGTCGACAAGAAACTTTACGACTCACAATTTTTGTTTTATATATTAGGACCAGGACAGAAGTCCCTTATTTCCCTCCAGAAGATTGTGAATCATCACCTGGATATGCATGTAGTGAGAGTGGATAGATATGTCTTGTTGATGATCGAGTAGACTATGCTATAAAATGGGTTCGGAAGTGGTTCGAAATGGTATAACTGCCCAGTGACAGATTTAAAAATTTATGCGGCATGAAACTAAAAAGGCTATTTAAGAACCTGAGAATTAGACGTGGCCAATAAAATGGCAGACATGGTATTTGTTAGAGTGATGGACAAGAAGACATTGCAACATGTAAAAGTCACAAAACATCAACCTACCTTGTATACATTGAGTTGGCTTATCTTGAAAGTGGAATTCGACGAGGATTCAACGTGAATATGGTACTTCTCTCATTATGATTAAGATAAAATTGTTTTAGTTACAAGTTATTTTCATAGCTAGTGATAAATGTATATGCTCATGCTAGTTTTAAAAAATTCTATAGTGGTTGTTTTTTGCAAAAGAAAGCAAGTAAAGAGATGAAAATGGTTAATAATTATATCATAAATTCCGCAAGGACATGTATGAAGTTGGTTTAAATTTCGGATTAGTCTAGAAACTCAGTTAAGTGGTCAAACTAAAGTAACAGATCAATGAACTGAGAAAATGTATAGTTATTAGCATGCATAATCATTTTCAAGCAGTGATTTGAGATCATCTAGAGGCAAAATAAAATTTTATATAAGAAAGTCTATCGATGATTTAAGATATTATGTTCGATGCCCAAAGCCTAAGTAGAAATATGCACCCATAAGAAAATGAATATTCTCGAGTTGCTTGATGGTTCTAGCTTAACCTCTGCATGCGTATATGTACGACTTATTATGTGCTAATGATAAGAAGGAAAAGCATGCATGATCAACTTATGAGTATTTTTTAGATGTTTAAAACAATATATTTAAGTTATTTTGAAAAAGATAGAGTTGGGTTGGATAAGAACACCGAAGGATATTAACCCTTAATGTCATATGAAAAATCTTATAATTAAGCTGTTATTGCATGCTATATGCTATAATGAACAAGTGGCTTAAAATACTAATGTTAGATTTTGTTTAAGTATGGTTATGATATACAAAATTGGCATGAAGAATTAATGTTATGCTATTAGCTAAATGATATTGCTGCCTTGATATTGAGAGTGATGATGATATGCTATGTTGCATTGGACTACTAGAATTTGTTTGTGAATGGACGAATACAATTTTTTCCTTAATATTGATGAGATGATGTTCAAATAGTTGCGAGGGGATTGTTTTGATTACATTCTAAAGTAAATAAGTAACATGATATAAAGGTACTCGTATCAAGTTTCCTCCTAGAGAAGGAGTTTTAAATATAATGAAAGTTAAAAACTTAAGTAATGGATAAATACTCTTATTTATACACCATGAACTGATTAAAGGGTGATGCTTACAAGTATTTATAGTGGGATAATTAATTGATAGTTATGGAAAAGCATAATCATCAGATTAAGACAAAATTAACCTGGTTAACAAGTAATGCATATAGTAGAAGAATATGAATTAATTTAATTGGCAAGTGTAACTCATTGTGGGATGCAATGAGTTGCATGGATGTGGTGCAATATGTAAAAGAATCACATATTCTCACAACTAAACTATGATAAAAATTAAAGAATTTACTTTGGAAATTAGGGTGTAATTGGATCTGGATAAGAAATCCAAGACTAAACTATGAAGTTTTAACAACCATTAAATGAATATATGAGAAAAATGGAAAACTAATCATTACACCAATGATAAACATAAGAGTTGTTGGATAGTTATAGTATGGGGAAGAGAGACTCCCTCGAAAAAAATTATTGGAATAGAGTAAAAACCAATTAGTTCAGTAAGCAATAAGTGGTTGATAGATGACATAATCAACCTAACATATTAAAATTAACACTGTATGGTTTCCATATAAGAGCAAAGCCTAACTAAAATAACAACTCATGAATTTAGTATAGAGATAAGCCATCTTACCCTATATACATCTAAAATCAAATAATAAGTGTATGATGTCAAAGAAAGAACAATACTCAAGGAAATTAAGTTATGCTTAAAAGAACCTAAGAAGGAAGGGGAGATGTAAAAGACAAATTTTTTCTATGTAAAATAAATGTGACTGTATTGATTAGTGCACATGAAAGTCATGATGTATTAAATCATGTTAATAATAAATGATCTAAATACGCCTTAAGGAAGGAAATAAAGCCTTATTAGAAAATTATGCATAGTTAGTTTAATATGCATAGGTTGGAATCTATGGGATTCCAGATTGAATAAAGCAAAAGTCATAAAGTAGACGAAAATCTAACCTAAACCGTGAATGGGATAGTCAAGTGGGTGTTAAAATATGATACAACATATTGTAAACATCATATATTAATAATGATGATATGGTAAGAAGAAAAATGAATTGGTCCCAAAACTACCCTAATGTACAAACATACTGGGAAATCTAGAAGCAAGTCTTAATGTTTCTTCAGAAAATGCCTTTGAGTTAGTAAGCGAAAAATGGGTAAAGCAAAAAGATTTTGTACAATTACTACTCATAATGATCTAAAAATCTAATGTTAGCATAACACATGAATCAAGTAAGATAAGAGAGGATAACCAATCCCTTGGTTTTAAGAATGTGTAGTGGAGAATAGTATAAGTTTTCACTTATAACCCCTGCATGGGAGTTGTATGAAAATGCCTATTGTTTAACCATAATACTTAAACCTATATGAACCAACAAGGTGTTGGAAGAAGGAAATCATATGACATGACTATTTAAGTAAGGAATAATTATTAAAAACTAACCAAAATTTGTTCTGAGGGGCATGAGACTTCAAATATCTATGATAGATTGAGTATCACAGTTCATAGGCTATTTTATGATGTAATTCATTGTTGATTTAAAACTGGGTACATGTGATAAATTTAAACCCAAAACTAAAAGTTATGGGTATGATTGAGTGATAGTGTGCATAATGACTATTATGATACTATTATAGTATGCTTGATGACTACTATAGGAATGGAACAAGTCCATAAAAATTCTTAGCAAGAAATAGAACACAATTTGTTCTACTTACTAGAAAAGGATGAAGGATTGTTTGGCATAATGCTAACATAATTGAAAACATGTGGGTAAGTGTAAGTCATACAGGTGATGCTATGAACATTGGTAGGATATGCAATGGTATAGCTTGTACTATGTAGAAGAAGTACATATGATACCAATCAGGATATACGTATGGCATGATTAAACATGATATGTGTAGCCATGTGTGTAATACAACTTGTGTGCAGGTATGCATGAAGACATTGGGTAGGTGTCTGGCAGGGAAACCGACCTGGATGTTGCAAAGAAGAAGAAAATTAATAAGTGGTTCAAGGATAAGTAACAATGGTGTATTTGCATTTTGGCATATATATGATTATGAGGAGTATATATGGTCATCATGATTATATGTGAGATAACTTGTTATGATGTTTTATGCATATTGATGTGACAAACATGTTAAATTACTTGTTGTATGTAGATAAATTGCAAAAAGAAAGTGTTTGACAAGAACATAAAGGCTTGTAAGAATGTAGGGGGAGAACATGAATTCTTCAAATAAAATGAATAATGGGAAGTATAAGCCATTGCTACTTTAGTAGTATTGAGCAACAAATTATGATATTGGTCATGGTAAACCTAGTTGAAGTTATACATCTAAAATTTCTTACAAATTGTTTGAAAACAATGTTACAAGTAGCTATGGAAGGAGATGTGCTCGGAGCACTCTTTGTAATAGACATATGTCGGTAGACTTGCATGAGATGGCAAGGCCATGAGATCTATGGATTTAGAAGCCAACTACCTATGAACGAGGACGTGATGTAGTAATACATCAAAGATGGTGTAAAATTTAAGGCAGGGAGTATGTAATACCCCTCCCTTCTGTGTTATCCTATTGTAACCTAAGTTGAGAAAATCTAGGTGTGATATGTAATATTACAAAAATATATATTATTAAATAAGCTAATAAATATATCAATTGGAAAAGCAAGACACCAGGAGATGAGATTCTTGCCAAATCCCATTGAGGAATGGGATAGGAAAAATCTTTCTTGATAAGCTTCTAGATGTGATTCTAGATAAGCTTGGATGGATTGGAGATAGATAGCCATCAAGGAAAAATATATAAAATAATTACAGGAGAAAAAGGCAAGATTTTATGAGAAAAATACTAGTGGGAGATAAAGGCGAGCTTTTCCGAAAAAGGCCTAGGCAATTGGATGAAAAATCCACCTAAAAGCGGGACACCACTAAAGGAAATTATATCATCAAAGAGAGTATTAAATACACATTGGATATATCAATTGGACACAATTGATCCATTGTGAGAACCTTGGCTCGGGGGGAATCAGAGGTGATTCATGGTTGGGTGGTGGTGCTCCTCTCTTCAGGTGATGTTTTAGTGGGATTCATTTTTGCATAAAATGTTCTGTATGATGTTATCTTCCCTCTATGTTTCAAATGAATTCATCTTATGAAATAAATTGCATGAGTTCTCTAGCTATGAGAATGATTGAAGGAATTGAATGTGACTATTATATATGAGTAGATTTACCTGTGTTCATGGCATTTATGAGATGACTATACAGATGCATGTGATTCTAGTTACGAGATACATGTAGTTTCTATTATGGTTCGTAAATGTGGATATTATGTTGTATTTGTGACTAGTTGTGTTTTAATCGCTATGCAAATTGGTTAACTATGGTTAATGAACAACAATAGTGACTATGATACACATTTTTGTGCATAATCCTTAAGGGACACATGTTAACCTTACATAAATTTGTGGTAGTATGATTATAGATTATGTATGATGAATGATTTCATTTTCATGCATGTGATTCTTGACACATGGTTACCCCTGCTTACACCCACAGTATGCATGTCAAATGCATAAGCACATTTGTCCCAGGAATTTAACTCACAAACAAGCCAAATCTTCATTTAGAATATGGTTAAGGCCCCTTTCTTAATCTCTGCAGAATAATTTATAGACTAACCAAGTCTAACCCTTAATCCATCCTTCCCTTTGTATCGAGACTCATTCACCCTCATAAACCTTAGTTTAGAACTTAAGCCACATATAATCAAACTCACTCTTGAACCTTGGTTATGCGCAAACTTAACCCACAAACCTTATCCATGCATTATTTCTATTATACCCCTTGTTAATAGAATTACACATAAACCACAAGTAAACCTTACAACTTCCACCAATACACGACCCTTGCACATTTACCGATGTTTACCTTTATCAGCTCATTCTCCACCGTATATTTCCCTCCATCAGATCTCATGGTTGATGGCTTTTCCTGATCAATCATATTTGGTCTACAGTCCTCCATCATTGATCTGCACTCAATGGATCTGACGACTTACAACAATATTGGGTAGACAACAAGCACGAGGATTAACTGCCTAATAAAGCGGTTTCCTCTCTCTCCTCCGCCCCTACGTGTCACTCAATTAGTGGAATCGCGCAACTAACCTTCAATACCACTTACCACTTTTCTTCCACCCGATAACCCACTTTTGTTTATAAATCTGCCTTCCTTCGCGACTAATCCCTAAGCTTGTTAGTGCCCAATGACCATAGATCTTCTACCATCGATGACTACGACGAATCCTCTAGATTCTTTTTCCTCCAGCTCTTAATTTAATCTATGTCGTTCATTTCTTGATTCCCTTCTACGTGATTTAATCTTGATCGTTCATCATCTTACAAACTCATCCATTGATCTTCGAGATCCAATAGTTCTTGTGCATTGAAGTTAATCTATGTCGTTCATTTATTGATTCCCTTCTACGTGATTTAATCCTAATCATTCATCATCTTACAAACTCATCCATTGATCTTCGAGATCTAACTGAGATCATGATGATGGATCCCAGTTGGGATTTGAAACGTTGGCATAAAAATGTTCAAACTGTGGGTTCTTCGGTAACTGATTCAAAAGATACAAACCACAGATCTCTTAAATCCAGAATCTTGTCCCTACACGGAGGGGATGTTTGGAGTGAAATACTTTTACTCAAAATATTTAGAGTGAGGATAGCAAGAAGAGCTGCGGATCTTCATTTTCTTAAAAACTGTAGGGACAATAATCTCATTCCTCCATTTGCACAAGTCAAGCATAGATTGCAGAACATATATAATAGCAAGGCGTTTTTACAACTAAGCTTCTCTCTAATTCGGTCAGAAATTAAAAGGGTTAGGGCTTCTCTGGAAAATCTTGGACACTTGGCTCTCTCAACACACCTTAAACTAGCTAACAACATCAACAAAAATCTCTGGTCTATCATTGATGCCAGGATTGCTCTGAAAGCTGATAATGAGGGACAAATTGCTCAAGCAAGGCAACACAAGAAACTATCCAATCTGTTAAGCAGATCTCATGATAAAGTAAAAACGTTGAACCCCGCCATTGAATCTGACTCAATATCCAACACATGCAACGACATTCTAAGTCATTTACCAGACAAGTGTTTCTCGACAAAATTAACTCTAGCCCAAGAGTCTGAGAGCACTGATAATAAAGATATTTCACATAATGTCGTTTCTGGCTACTGGGTAAAAAACGTTATGGATAACACGGTCAATACCGGGCTGGACAACGTTAAGGATATTGACAGTGTTAAGGGTTCCGGTTATTGGATAAACAGTGTTAAAGATAACGCAGTCACCGGGCTGGACAACGTTCTAAAGAATGAAAACTGCAATATCAATAATACCCAGAAGAGCATAGTGGGCATCGCTACACAGAAGATACGAGTGGTAATGAATACCAGTGGTTTCAATAACGATAACACAAATCATGATAACGCAGATGCCAGTGGGTTCAATAATAATGCGCGGAATTATGATGTAGCCAGTGATAATGCAGAAGCCAGTGGGTTTAATAATAATACGCAGAATTATTATGTAAACAGTGGGAAGGGTCGAGTGGTAATGAATAACGATAACGCAGAAGCCAGTAGGTTTAATAATAATACGCGGGATTATGATGTAGACAGCGGGAGTGGTAACTTTAAAAATGAGAATTTCGGTTGTAGTTCATCCAAAATTAAAAACGACAGTAATTCATCCAAAATTAAAAACGACAGTAATTCATTCAAAATTAATAACAATATTAAGAATAATGACAAGGTTAATCCCCTCAACACAACTGATAGTAAAGTCAGTAGTTTTAGTAATAACGCGGAGAATCATGGTGTTGACAGCAGAAAGAGTAACTTTAGAGACCATAATGAAGAAAAAAGTCAGGCCTCAGCGAACCCTTGTGAGATAAAATTAAGAAGAAAAGTTGTTAATCTGTCTTCCCAGGGGTTAGAACCTGAAGTCATTAATGTCCTCAGCAGAGGCATGGGGTTTGCAGTTACTCCTAAAAACCTTCCTATTGAGAAGATGATTTGTAGCATAGAGGAGGGTATTAATAACCTTCCTTTAAAAGACAAAGAATCATTAAGACAAGAATTTTCTCTCATTATGAGGAAAGCCAAAACCCCCAAAAGCAACTTAAGTAAAGAAGAGCAAAGAGCCTTCAAATCCTTATGGAACAATGACAAGATTGTGGTTCTTAAGGCAGATAAAGGAGGAGAAGCAATCATCTTGGATAAAGAAGACTATGTATGCAAAATGAATGAACACCTAAAATGTGGCAGTTATAAGAAGCTGAGCAGTAATCCCATCCCCAAAATTATGAAAGAGGTAAAAAAGATCATCTCAGATTCCAACCTTGACGATAAATTGAAGAAGAAACTAATCCCTTCTTGTGAAACTATACAAAGAATTTATGGATTACCCAAGATCCATAAAGAAGGGGTGCCTCTTAGACCAATCGTTAATACTATTGGTTCCCCAACCTATGAGCTTGCTAAGTATGTTGCTAAAATTCTTAAGCCACTTGTCAGAAATATTGATTCCTTCATCAAAGACTCCCTCAGTTTTGTGAATCTTATTAAAAATGAGAAGATAGAACATGATGACATTCTTGTTAGCTTTGATGTAGTATCCTTATTCACCAAGATTCCTCTTGATGAAGCCATTCAAGTTATAAAAGATGTTACTGATCCAGGGACTGCAAAATTGGCTGCAATCTGCTTGAGGTCAACTGTGTTCACCTTCCAAGGAATATTTTATGAGCAGACATCTGGTGTGGCAATGGGATCCCCCCTTTCGCCAATCGTGGCCAACCTTTACATGGAATACTTTGAAAAGAAAGCCCTTGAATCATACCCCTCAAAACCAGCCTGGTGGAAGCGATTCGTCGATGATACCAATATAAAATGGACTCATGGCAAAGCAGAACTTGACAAGTTTTTCATGCACCTAAATTCTATCTCTCCAGAAATAAAATTCAGTATGGAACTTGAATAAAACATGAGCATCCCGTTTTTAAATGTTCTCATCATTAGAAAAGAGGATGGTTCTCTAGGGCATAAGGTAGTCAGGAAGTTAACCCACATAGAAAGTTACCTCCATGCTCATTCCCACCATCACCTGGCTCAGAAGTTTGGTGTTCTAAACACTCTTGCTATCAGAGCCCTTCGAATTTTTGACTCTGAGCATCTAAATGAAGAAAAGAATCATTTAGTCGCAACCTTTAAGAGTATAGGCTACAAGGAACAAGAGATTAAAAGAGCCATAGAGAAAGCTGAGAGAAGGTTGTTATCTCATGAACCTAAGGCCCAAGACCAACCTCAGTGTGGTAAGGTTTTTCTACCTTTATCCATGGAATTACAAACAAAATTGCTAAAATCCTAAACAAGAAAAATAATTATCACTCATTTCTCAGCACCTGGAATGATTAGGCAAGGTATGAGGTCTGTAAAAGATGATATTGACAAACATCAGCTTAAAGGAGTCTATGAAATAGATTGTTCATGTGGAAAAAGCTACATTGGTGAAACAGGTCGCTCCCTGCAGACGAGGCTCAAGGAGCATGGCGCCGATATTAGGAATGAAAGGTCTCGTACTTCAGCCTTGGCAGAGCACTCCTCAAAAACAAAAAGCACCATATCCGCTTGGAAAGCGCCTCAATTGTCGCAAGGGAGGAGCAGCATCATAGACGAAAGACCAGAGAAGCACTCGAAATTATCAAACATCCTCATAATCTGAATAGAGACAATGGCTTGGAGATTAGCGGGAGCTCGCTTCCCTTGATTAGGGAAATCAGGATTGCCAACACATCCGAGGTATAGCGTATATTTGACCTTTATCATTAAATAAATAATAATTATAAAAATAAAAATAAATAAACAAATAATTATCCTATATTAAATAAATAATCAATTTTTATATATTAATTAAACTATAATAATAATTATATATTTATTTAATTAGACATTATAAAATATTTACAATCACCACGAAATTTTTATATTAATGTAATTTATTTATATACCTAATATAAATTAATTTAATATAATTAATTATATTATTTAATTAATTAATTAAACTAATAACAAATCAATTATTTAATTATTTATATTACGATTAATAGGAATTTTAATCAAAGAACTTTTAATTATAATGTCAATTTTAAATATTTTTTATTTCCTAAGAATACTAATTTATTATAAATAAACAATAAAATAAAAAATAAATAATTAAATAGAAATTAGTAAATTACATATTCATTATACGATTTAATTTATAAATGGATTAAATGAATAATATATGCAACGATTCCATTACAATTAACATTACAAGCTGACATTTCTAGCTTGATCCTAAAAAAAAAAAAAAAAATTTACCCACATTGTTATTTATTTCCTTCTAAGAAGCTCTTCTTTTATCATCATTCATAAGTCTTGATGATGGATCCCAGTTGGGATTTGAAACGTTGGCATAAAAATGTTCATACTGTGGGTTCTCCGGTAACTCATTCAAAAGGCTCACCTATTCATTCATCCTTTTCTTTGACTTTAATTCTTTCTTCATTTTGTTTCCTATGGTTTCATGTTTTCTTCAAGGTTTTGACCTTCTGCTTCTGCTGCTCAACTCACTCCTGAGCTTCACTCCGTGCATTCTCACTTCGCTACCTCTCTAGATCTTTACTTTGATCCTTCAATTAGATTCGATGGTCCATTATGATTCCTCTGATTCATTCTTCTTCTCTACGTATTCTACAGAAATCTGCCTGCACATACATATTATACAGAATTCTGATTCACTCATAAAACATCATTCAATACTCGAACATACACATTTAAATAGTTTCATGATAAACCTTTGTATTATATAAATACAAACAACTAATTACAGAATGGGATATTTGTCTCTCTGAGGCCTAATCTTCAATATTAGTGGCCTCTTCTCTTGCCCGTAGGCCTAGAATCAAACCTATGTACTATCTAACCATCTACTTCCTATTTATGCCTTTTAGGCTTACATTTATACCAGAAAGGTCCTGTTGAACTAATTCTGGTTCAGATCCTTAATCTACTGAACTAACTCCTAAATGTCCCCTAAGTCCACTTCTAACTCTAGTTCATCCCTAAGAATCCTCTCTAGTTCCTTGAATCATGAAACTTCTTTAAGAGTTATAATTGACTTCTAACTCTCTTGTCATTATTAACCACTCATGTTCTTCTTCATTCGAGAGCATTTACAAACATTCTCACAACATCTAATTAATTCCTATCCTACTCACTCAAAAGCCTAAATATTACATTAACTTAAAACTTAGGAAACCAAATTCCCTAAAACACATGACCCCCTTATGTCTACTAAAATACAATGATTTTCCTTGGCTTGAATGCTCCTGCATCAAACTCCCAAAGTAGAAAATATTCATGATCTCCTGATCATGTGTCTTCATAAGTTAATAGAGAACCTCTAGGGTCCCAAACTTTAGTTTTTAGCTGCCCAAATGCCTTCCACCTTTGTTGATGTTGTATGTATGTTGTATTCTATTTCATCTGCCTCTCCTTGTCAATCAGGTTCAAGTTCTGATTGAGCATCCTTCCTGCTGCTATCAATTTCCTCCACATGGACTGTTTCATCATCAACTGCCATAATTCTTCAATCTCTATTTCCAGTTCATCCTTGGACTAGTCCATATTCTGCCACTTACTTCTTCCTATTTCTCTTTGCTTCAGGTTTTTACTGCTATCCACTAACTCTTCAAACTTTTGTTGGTTACTTTCACTGTGTAGTTGTTCGTTTACTTTTTCTTCTACGTTTTATCTTGCTACCATTGTATACATTGCTTTTGCCCTTGCTCCAACTTTTGCTTTGACTCCTACTCTTACTTCCTCCCTTTCATCCTTATCCTCTTTCATGATTATCTCTGTCTACACTGAATCATGACTTTCATCATTCTCTCCAGCAATTGAGCATCTTTGTTCCATGGATTAAATTCTTCCACAAAATATTCTTATTTCATCTTTATTTGTCTACTAATCCGTTGCAAATTTCCTCTAGCATCTGCAACTAAACCTGCACTCACAAAACACTTGTTAAAATAAAAAACATAAGGCTTGTGCGCCTTATCTTTCTTTGGCAACAATTCAGTTTCTTTCTCTATTTCTTTCTCCTCTATCAGCACATCAATATGCTGCTTTGGACTCTCAAAAGAATTCATGAGACTGTCATCTAGTCTCCCCTCCACACCATCTGCTCTAATGATGTCTGCTTGCTCTTGTCCATTGTAATGAACACC
The DNA here is from genome assembly GCA_000404065.3 of Pinus taeda. Lineage (NCBI taxonomy): Eukaryota > Viridiplantae > Streptophyta > Pinopsida > Pinales > Pinaceae > Pinus > Pinus taeda. Next base: position 52,257 of record APFE030793431.1, read on the forward strand.
TTCCTCTGCAATCACACTGTCATATTCTGAATTTCCTAGCAAATGTTCCAGCAATGCAATTTATCTATGACACTTCGCAAGTACTTCATCATCACTTAGAATCCCTGCATTTATAAACGAATTATCAGCTTGAGAATTGCAAGGCTCAACAATTTCAACATTTGTTTCACATATCAGTTCTTCAAGCTGAACTTCATCTCTTTTTCCCCCACGAAATTGTCCCTGTGTTGTAACAGTTTCATTACTAAGTTATTTCTGCTGCAATAAGTCCCTGCCTTCCTCATTCAAGAGATATTCTCCCTTATCCTTTACTCCAGAGTATTCATCTTCTGAAAGATACCTTTCCATACTTTTGACAACTTCAAAAGATTTCTCATCCTCTGCAAAACCCTCATTTTTTAGTGACCAATCATCAAATGTCCTTTCTCCCAAGGTTAAATCCTTTACATAGGTTTCTTCCTTCTTAACATCTTTTAGTAGATGTCCTTCTCTTTTATTGACTGTCTCAACAGCTTCCATGGCTATTTCGACTGTCCCTATCATCATGATGAACTGATAATCCTTGACTATGTTTTCAGCTAACATAGTCTCTTCTTCAAGTTTTCCTTGAATCTCTTGTTGTTTACGTTCTCCAAGAGCTATCCTTGTCTCACCATCTGCATTAATATTCTCATGCATTTCTTATGCATCCAAAGACAAACTATTAATTTTAAGAACATAAGACCTTGTTGACCCACTTGATGTTTCAGCCATCATATCTCCTTGTTGTTCCAAGTTCTCTTTATGACTCAAAAATTCTTCGATGGTCTCCTCTTCAATCTCCTCAAGCCCTTCACTTGGTTGCTTGATATCTTTCCCCAACTGTATATGAGACCTATCTATCTCATCTTCTTCTAGACCAAAATTTAGATTCTGCTTGTCTTCTTCCTCCTTTATGACAATATTAGAAAATTGTCCTTCTTTACATGTTTCACATGAAAATATACACAAATTGTCAGATTTAAAACCATGTGACCCTTTGGCCTCACTTGAAGTTTCAGTCTTAAATTCTTCATCTTCACTTAGAAGTTCACCTTGTTCTGCTTCACAAATGGACGCTTCCATTTTCATTTCCAACTCAGCCTCTTTGAGTTTTTCCATCAATCACCTTACTTGCCTCTGTTGTAGCCTTCTCTACAACTTATTCCACTTCACTTTCTTCTTCCTCAATACCCAACCTAGTCTCTGGATTTCATCAAGTATCCTCCTTAATGCATCGAGTTGTTCTTTTAACTCTGCAATGTCTTTGTTAAGCTCCTCTTGATTCATCCTCCTGTCATATGCCTTGGCATCCTCTTTCTTCATCTTTCTTCTGCTATGGTCTTCCTTAGAACCTCTGTTATGACTATCACTAGCCATCTTCTCCTTCTCTATCTCCATGAGCTCCTTACTCACTTACTATGAGCTACATTAAAGCCTCTGCAATAACAATTCCTCCCTGCTGCCTCTTAGCTCACCAAGATTTCCTCTGTACTTGGTCTTTTGGCAAGACCTTGGTTTTTTTATCTCTGGAACCTCTTTTGAGCACTTCTCTCTGCTCCTTCTAGGCTTCAACTCACCTGCATCTCCTAGAACACAATTGTCCACTTGTATTTCAATCACCATGAAATACTTGGTTATGAGCACTTCTTCTTTCACTTAGAAAGCCTTACCAACTTTCTTCATTACTTAGCATTTCTACCCACATCCTCTATGGAATCGCCTTTGTGATCTGTAACAATACCTTTGTAGTAACAAGTCTCCTTCTTGCTATATATGCTTTACTAAGCTTCTCTCTTCTTCTGAGCTCAGTGTCTTAGCATTTCTCTAGTTCTTTCCTCTAGAACCAATTCAAGCACTCCTTGCTCTAGCTGTTGCAACCTTCTCACCTTATTTTGTTTTTATCTGTGCATCAATGTACAAACACATATTATTGAATCAAATCAAAACAGAACACATCACCTCACCTTCAAGATCTCTGCATGATCTTGTTCCACCATTCCACCTGTACCTTGAATGGTTATCCTCTGTTTCTTGCATCTGCAAGTTTTGCTACACATCACCTCTGTGTGCCTACTTTTTGTCAGATTAGAATTTGATCCTTCCTTGCCTGCATAAGCACCTTAACACATAACTTTGTCCTCAATTCTTTCACCTAGAATTTATTTGTTCTATTTTAACACCAATTGTTTCAATTACAATTCGGCTCTGATACCAAATGATGCATAGTTACCCCCACTTACACCCATAGTATGCATGTCAAATGCATAAACACATTTGTCCCGGGAATTTAACTCACAAACAAGTCAAATGTTCATTTAGAATATGGTTAAGGGCCCTTTCTTAATCTCTGTAGAATAATTTATAGACTAACTAAGTCTAACCCTTAATCCATCCCTTCCTTTCTATCGGGACTCATTCACCCTCATAAACCTTAGTTTAGACCTTAAGCCGCATATAATCAAGCTCACTCTTCAACCTTGGTTATGTGCAAACTAAACACATAAACCATATCCATGCGTTATTTATTTTATACCCCTTGTTAATTACACATAAACCACAAGTAAACCTTACCTCTTTCGCAAATACATGACCCTTGAACATTTAACGAGGTTTACATTTATCGGCTCATTCTCCACCATAGATTTCCCTCCATTAGATCTCACAGTTGATGGTTTTTCCCGATGAATCAAACTTGCTCGACAGTCCTGCGTCATTGATCTGCACTCAATAGATCTGATGGTTCACAATGATATTGGGTAGACAACAAGCACGAGGATTAACCTCCCGATAAAGTGGTTTCCTTTCTCTCCTTCACTGCTATGTGTCACTCGGTTAGTGGAATCAGGTGACTACCCTTCAATACCACTTACCACTTTTCTTCTGCCCGATAACCTGCTTTTGTTTATAAATCCACCTTCGTTCACGACTAACCCCTGAGTGTGTTAGCACTTGATGACCGTAGATCATCTGCCATCGACGGCTGTGACGATTCCTCCAAATTCTTCTTCTGCCAACTCTTAAGTTAATCTCCGTCATTAATTTCTTAATTCCCTTCTATGCAATTTAATCTTGATCGTTCATCATCTGAAAAACTTGTTCATTGATCTCCGAGATCCAACGGTTCGTGTGCATCAACAACTCACCTGTTCGTTCATCCTTTTCTTTGACTTTAATTCATTCTTCAGTTTTTTTCCTGTGGTTTCAAGTTTTCTTCAGTGTTTTGACCTTCCGCTTCCGCTGCTCAACTCACTCCTGAGCTAAACTACACGAATTCTCACTTCACTACCTCTCCAAAGCTTCACTCTAATCCTTCAATTCGATTAGATGATCCATTATGATTCCTCCAAATCATTCTTCTCCTCTGTGTATTCTACAGAACTCTGCCTACACACATATATTATACAGAATTATGATTCACTCATAAAACATCATTCAATACTCAAACGCACACACATTTATACAGTTTTAGGATAAACCTATGTATTATATAAATACAAACAATTGATTACAGAATGAGATCTCCATCTCTCTCAGGCTTAATCTTCAATATTAGTGGCCTCTTCTCTTTCCCATAGGCTTACAGTCGAACTTATCTACTATCTAACCATCTACTTCCTGTTTATGCCTTTTAGGCTTACATTTATACCAGAAAGGTTCTGTTGAACTAATTCTAGTTCAGATCTTTAATCTACTGAACTGACTCCTAAATGTACTCTAAGTCCACTTCTAACTCCAGTTAATCCCTAAGAATCCTCTCTAGTTCCTCGAATAATGAAACTACCTTAAGAGTTATAATTGACTTCTAACTCTCTTGTCATTATTAACCACTCATGTTCTTCTTCATTTGAGAGCATTTACAAACATCCTCATAATATCTAATTAATTCCTATCCTAGTCACTCAAAAGCCTAAATATTACATTAACTTGACACTTAGGAAACCAGCTTCCCTAAAACACATGACCCCCTATGTCTACTAGGATACAATGATTTTCCTTGGGTTGAATGCTCCTGCATCAATTCTTATTGCATCAAAGAGGTAGAAACAAAATAGGTAGGTGATATTGATTGGGGCCATGGGCCCACCTTACTCATTAATGTTTCTAATATGTATAGCCGCCAGTTCAGAACATCTATACCATGCCTGACATAACAATTTGCTTCCAACAAGCCTAATCTAGTTAGTTATGCATGTTGAATAGTGATGGAGGGATGCTTTAAATAGTATTGTAGATAATTCAAGATTTTTCTATGCCATGCATGTTACAAGAATTGAATCCCATGAAGATGGTTTAATTACTCGTGCATGAGGAATAAAAGTCATATGTCTATTGATGGTGGTAAGGGGTTTATGCTTAAGGGTTGATCTAAAAAGGTGTGTAATATTGTATATGGTTCCTTACTGGATGTGAATTAGTAGTAAGACTAGGAGTATTGACCATTATATCTTAACTGTACATGAAGAAAATTTTAATTAATGGAGGTTCATTATACATGCAGCAATTAAAGAAAATAAATAGAATCCAAAAATATGAAGCCAAATTCTTTATAAGGAGGTTTGATCAAGGAGAATGTACATAAGTTTTTGTAGAAAGAGCTTGTGGTGCAACCAGGTAATTATAAGGTGTTCACAGTAATCAAAAATTCTGATAGGTTTTTTTCCGAAGTGATGATTGAGACTTAATTATTTTGAAAGTAGAATACAACCATTGATCTTATTGTGAAAATGGATGAAAGATGGAACAATGAGTGTCTAAATAACATTGTAGCTCGCTAATTGGAGAATAGTTGGGGTTGTAACTCCATTCATTTCTATATGACGGATAAGGGAGTTGTAGCTTCGTGTTGGTTGTAGCGAGAAAATTTGTAACAACAAGTTGTAATTTGCTCTATGAATAAATTGAAGAGTTGTTCTGAAAGTTACTTGTTCTTGTGTGTTCCATTGTTAACATTACTTTTTGTTATGGTTATTTAAGTTATTACCGAACTATTTGATGGTGAACAAAAAGTAAAAGAAATTTTTAATTTCACAAAATTTCTACATTACAGATTCACCAACCCTCTTAGTAATACCCTAGTTTCCAACATTTCCTTGACTAGAGTAAGAGCCAGGCGATCCATTTCATACTCGTGTGATAAAGGGTCAATTTCAACTCTTACCACTATGACATTTAAGTGCCTAAGTTTTCCCCTTCAATACACAGAAATAATTTCGAGAGATTTTAACCTCAAATCTCTTTGTACATAACAAATTTTAACCTCAAATATCTTGACATATAAGAGTTTATAAGACTTCCCTAAAGGTTATGAAACCCCCTAAAGGTTATGAATTTTATATTTATTATACAAGCAATAATAATGAATCATACAAACAATATGA
>APFE030793431.1:65171-83311 GCA_000404065.3 Pinus taeda
AATTATTGTTTTATCAAATAATAGTAATAATAATGATTAATTCATTTTTATGTGAAACTAATTAGACATTAAATTAAATATTATTATAGTTTATTAATAAAATATACATACTATTTTTTTTTAAATGTAAAACCATCTATATGAATAAATGCGGTTTATCATGGCTGATTTTCATATTGAGACAATCCTTATCACAATACGATGTTAGACTATGGTTGGCCATGTTTGACGATGATTGATTTTCATATAGGCAACCTTTGCCACAATGCAACGCTGGAGCATGGTGTCTTTTCATATTAAGACAATCATTGTCATAATGTGACATTGCTACAAGGTTGACCATGAATGATTTCATAAATCATGGTTTACCATGGTTAACCATGTTTGATTTCTGTATTGAGACAATCCTTGTCACAATGCGGCATTAGACCATGCTTGACCAAGACTCATTTTCATATCCTAACAATATTTGTCATAATTCCATGTTGAACCATGGTTAACCATAGTTGTTTTTCATACTGAGACAATATTTGTCACAATGCAACGTTTGACCATGATTGACCATGAATTACCATGGTTGTCACACTGTGACATTGGACCATGACACAATTTTTGTCACAATATGGCCATGGTTTTGACCATCGTTGACCATGGTTGACCATGATTTACCATGGTTGGCTGTGGTTGAATTTCTATTGAGATAATGTCTATCAAAATGTGTTGTTGGACCATGGTTGGCTTTCATATCAAGACAATCTTTGTCGCATTGTGATGCTTGACCATGGTTGAACATGGTTGCCCATGGATGACTATGGTTGACCAAGGCTAACCATGGTTGACCATGATTATGATATTGCCACAGTGTTTGTCATAATGCGGGACAATGGTTGAGACAATGATTGATTTTCATATTGATACAATATTTGTCATAATGTGTAGTTGGACCACGGTAGACCATAATTGAATTTATAAAACACGGTTGACCATGATTTGGTGTGATTGAGCATGATTGATATTATAAAACCAAGGGAATAATAAACCTTAGGGATTAATACTGAGAACTCAAGTGATTATAAACTTAAGGGAATAATATTAAACCCTAGGAATACAAACCCTTAGATTAATAAACCCAAGTGACTGATATTATAAACCCAAGGGATAAAAATTATAAACCCAATGTATACGAACCCTAAGATAAATATTATAAACCCTAAAATAAGCATGGTTGACCATGGTTGATTTCCATAGTGATAAAATCCTTATCACAATGAGATGTTGGACCATGCTTGACGATCATTGATTTCCATATTAAGACAATCTTTGACACAAAGTGAGATTGGACCATAGTTGATCATTGTTGATTTTCATATTCACAAAATATTTATGTCAATAAAAATATTATTAAATATTATGGTATTAATAAAATTATTCTTGCATATTATAAACCCAAGGGAATAATAAACTCAAGGGATTGATATTATAAACCCAAGGGAATAATAAACCAAATAAATTAATACTAAAACCCCAAGGGATTATGAACCTAAGGAAATAATATTAAACCCAAAGGATTAATATTATAAACCCAATGCATATAACCTATAAGATAAATATTATAAACCATAATATAAACATGGTTGACCAAGGTTGATTTTCATATTGAGATAATCTTTTTCACAATGTGTTGTACACCATGATTCACCATTCTTGACCATGATTGACTTTCATATAGAGAATATTTGTCACAATTCAAAGTTGGAGGATGGTTGCCCATGACTGATTTTTGTATTGAGACAATCATTGTCCTAATGTCACATTCGAACATGGTTGAACATGAATTATTTTATAGAACATGGTTGACCATCATTAACCATGGTTGATTTCCATAATGAGAGAATCCTTGTAACAATGTAATGTTGGACGATGGTTGAAAATGCTTGACCATGTTAGATTTTCATGTCGTCACAATGCCACGTTTGACCATCGAAGACCATGGTTTCTTTCATATTGAGACAATGTTTGTCACAAAGTGATGTTGGACCATGGTTGACCATGAAATACTATGGTTGTCATAGTGTGGCATTAAACCATGACACAATATTTGTAACAATGTGACCACGGTTATTCACCATCACTGACCATGATTGACTTTGCTTTACCATGGTTGATTTTGATATTGAGATAATATTTGTCACAATGCGATGTTGGAATATGGTTGACCGTGGTCAATTTTCATATTGACACAATCCTTGTCACAATGTGATGCTCGAACATCGTTGATCATGATTGAACGTTCTTGACCATGATTGACTTTCATGTTGAGATAATCATTGTCACAATGTGACGTTTGACCATGGTTGATGAAGAGCCCCCAAAATGGGTAATTATATGGGCTCATTTAGCCTCCTTTTGACTTAATCGACCATTCTCATTAGTTTATCGCATGTTTTTTATTATATATATGCTAATAGAGTGAATTGGGTTAGTCATTATGCCAAAAAGTCTAATGTGTGCTTTATGCAGATTTTTGGTCAATTTTGAGGCAAAATCAAAGGTTTAAATGAGCACTTGGTAGCCAAATTCGTGGAAGAACAAGAGACAGGATTTGTAGGAAGGTGTCCCCTTCATTTATGAGCCCTTACCTCGAATTCTCCATCAAAACCTCAGAGCACAAGGGGCAGCGAAGCAAGTCAAGTAGGACTGTTGTTAACTGCAAGTTTTGGCAGCTGAGTCCCTAAAGTTTAGGAGGACTGTTGGGGTCCTCAATTTGTATAAATAAGAAGGCTTAGGGCATCATTTGAGTTAGTTAGTTTTTAGTCAGATTTTAGTTAGATTGTACTTAGATTTTAGTCAGTAGGTTAGCACTTTAGTGCAGCTCTATACTAGCACATTTTCGAGTTTTTTCTTGTATATAATTTTTGGGATGTAACTATTATTTTTTGATCAATAAAGATGAGTCCAGCTTTGCACTAGCTCTAAAATTTCTTAGGAGGTTATAGCTCTTGGGGTTGGGCCCAACCCAAGTGCCAGTACCTCCATTGTGTACTTTTATGTGTTTTTGCTACATTCATAGAATATATTTTGCTATTTAGATTAAAATCTTGCTTTGTTACTTAGGTCATTTTTGATGATTGAAATAGCTTTTCATGCTTCAGGTTGATTTGATAGTTTGGTAAAGGAAAAGACCTGCAAAAAGGCCACCAAGAAATCATTGATCTCATCTCTCCCTCCTTGGGACCATGAGCTGAGACCAAGGTATACTTGCTGCCACAAAAACATTATTTTTGCCTTTCCATGCAATTGCTAGTGTTAGATTTTTAGTTAGGAAAGTTGATACCAGTTGTACTTGCATACTTAGAATCTGTTCTTGCTTAGTTTCCATAGTCATATTTCATGAATTTCTGCCAATAAACTTTTGTTCATCATGTTTCTGGTTTTTAGGTCAAAGTAGGTCAAAATAGCTAGATCTTTGGTTTTCCTTGTCTTTATTGATCAGTTTTGGAAAATAGTGTGCAGAATTCCTGTGATACCTCCCTGCCTATCCTTCCTCCATCACACAACCTGCTCCAACCCTTAATCCAAGATTCCTTCCCTTCATTTGCACATTTTCCCACTTTGCCCTAATTTCTACATTCTTGTGCATCATTGCTCCCTCCATCCTTGAACAAATCCAATCACCTTAATCACTCCTTTGCCTCATTCACTGGGTCCTAGACCCCTTAAAATCCATAACCAACCTCCATTTCCACTTTCCCATCGTTTTTCCACCATCAACCCTCCAAAATCCTCTTTCGGAACTTCCTATAGAACATCTTGTAGTACCCCTGTAAACTTCCTGTAGAAGATCACGTGAGCATTTTTTTGAGATATGATCACTATGAAACTCTCTAGAAGGGTGCTAGGGACCCCTTAGGCCCTCTTCTCACCTTCCCAAACTCATGCAAGTGCCTACTCCATTCCTTTCGCCAATCAACCTCTCCACAGTAAAAACCAGTTAAAGCACATGCATAATAATTCTGCCAACTTACTAAAAAATACAAAAATATGTTTCTTTCGAGATTTTACTACATAAGTAGCTTAGTCACATGAATTTTACCTTTCTAAAAGTCAATGGCATCCATTTCCACTGCTTCCATCTCTTTTCTTGCAACGGTAGGGCTAATCGGTAAAACTAGGGTTTGCATTTCGTTTTAGCTTTCAGCTTCTTTCCGCAAGTAGATTAGTCTATGTTGAGTTAGCTTTCATCCATAATAGTTAGAAGCTTCTTCTAAGAGCTCATAGAAGTTGACTCAAGCTCCTAGTGGACTTGTGCCAGCTGGTCAAGTGACAGCTTGCGGCAAGAGCTAGTACTTGTGCATATAGCACCGTCGCTTCCAAGTTTTTTACGAACTATTGGGTTGATAAAAGTAAATAAGGGAGTCCCAGGAGTTGCAGCATTATTGCTACAATAGTGGAGACCACCATCTTTTTAGCACCGTTTCCGTAGAAGCATCAGAGTATTGGTGATTACTGCTTTGCTTCTATTTTCTACTACAACCTTCTGCTAAGTAGTTTATTTCGGCAACAGTACAGTAGTTGTTTCATTTCCATTCTGCAATTTCATTTCCACAAAAGTAGATTAGACATTTCCTGCTTTCATTTCATTTCAGCAAGCGTAGATTAGATATTTTCCACTTTCATAGATTAGCATTTCAATTCCGCAATTTCAATTCTGCAAGCGTAGATTAGCATTTCAATTCTGCAATTTCAATTCTGCAAGCGTAGCTTAGCATTTCGTTCCTGCAATTTCATTTCAGCAACATAGATTAGTCCTTTCCCACTTTCATTTCAATTTTTCATTTTCATTTCAGCAAGATAGATTTTAGTTAGTTGCGATTCAATATATTTCATTTTTGCATGTACAAGCAGAAAAAAAACAGAAATCAACCAAAAATATTTCCTTCCATGCCTTATAGGAGTAGAGATAAGTCAGAAAGATGTTTGCACAACACCCCCACTGCTTCACACAACCAACCTTCTCTCTTCATCGATGGTTGTTGTTAAGAAGAACCCCTAGGTGGACAATAAGGCATATTTGAAGAACCTCTAGGGGAGAAGAAGAAGAAAACATTCCTCTGGAGCAAATGGCTGAAAATAGAAATGTTGAGACCTGTACCTTTTCTTCCAACTCATCCATTGCAGGTGAAATTGGAAACATGTGGGAATATTGCAAGAGTGAGATAAGGTAGTTTCTTGCCATGCAACTAGTTGCATTGCATATCAAAAGAAGACAAGAGGAAGCTAAGAGGGCTTTAGCCATCTTTTGTCCCAGGTGCACTAGAAAGCATCCTAGGAACGAATGTCCATTGCACTCCATAGAAGTGTGTTTTGTGTGTGAAAGAGACCATCCTACAAACCTGTGCCCTTCCTTGCCCGGACATAAAGTTGCAAATTAGAGGGCCAAAGGAGCCACTGAACCACTCTATTAGATGAACCAAAGGAGGCCACATGGACCTGTTGCTGCCTCGAAAATCGCTGCAACAACATTGGGGAAAACGACCCAGTCCAGACCTTAAAGGCAGCTCATTTTCTGTTTGGTGTGGTGGCTCCGACTAGAAATAATGGGACCAATTTCCCAATGATGGATAAAGGGGGTGAATAAATGGTTGGTTCTCTAATATATAATGATAATGTATGAATGATTTAATCTAGAAAGTAAAATTATGAACAACTAATCTATCCCAGGGAATTTCTATTTAAGTGTAACTTTTGATGATCTTTATCCGCAAACAGGCATATAGATGACTCTATTGGTAAACAAATACATTTATTCATATGATAATTACTTTGTTCAAGTAGTTGAACAAAGTAATGATTAAAACATTATTACACTATTCATCATATATCACTGACATACATATGATTGAAAGAATAACACTCCTTAAACATTCAATAGTGATAAGTATAAGGACTGTTGTTAAAACACATACATATATCCAATGATAGCAAGACTAAGAAAATGCTGATTCACATGGAAGAATGAAACAAGAGCATAGATAATAGTACCATATGTTATTTGGATCACTCTTGATATCAATCGCATTCAAATTCCTTCCTCTAACTTAGAAACACTTTCACACAAGGCAATAATGCACATCCCATCAAAGCTTTCTTCGTTAAAATTTAGAATACTAGCCTAGTTTTTGTAAAAAAATATACTAGAAGCACAATAGTGTGACTTCCTGATTTTAGTTTATACAAAAACTAAGGACCCTTTCTAAATGCATGAAAGGGCCTATAAATACTAATTAAGCTAACTAATTACAAAATAAAATGTTATTAATTGGTACAACTAAATCATGAGTATCTCCTCATAATTGGCTTGTTTGCAGTCGACATCATGGTTCATTGTTTCAGATGACCTCCCTTTGGCTTGAGTTGGCAGATAGAAAGCATCAATTGTAATTCTGGAGGGCGAGTGAGACGAGAATGCAGTTGAGCTGAGTATGTGGCATCATGGATTTCGGGAATCATGCAACTGATCGCATCGGTTAAACATTTGACTGTGGCCCTTTGACTGTATGGTTTAACTAAGAAAAACCAAAAGGTATCCCAAGTTAAACTTTGGATGCTGGCGATTAATCTTTCATTCTTCTCCAATTCTTGATTTCATGTTTGTTCCAATGCTTTGGCTGACGGTAATTTACCTGGAGTGCACTGTGAAATCATGATAGGCAGATAAAGAGTGTCATTGATTAACTCAATTAAATTACTGGTAGATAATCTGCATCTTGAGGTTTCTCTCTCCGATTTCATCAGTTGTGACTGCCATTCTAGGAAAATGATTTCTTTGTGTGACTCTAGAATTTTAGGCAGATGCGTGGCTTGCCCTTCACTAGTGTCTTCCCAAGCGAGAAAGCTGGTTAGAGTCTCATCGACTTGTTCGAAATCCTGCCTGTCATCGACTAATTTGTCAACTATTGATGTAGTAATCTCACAAAGGGGCTCAACGAGAGAAATGTTATGACATAGCAGTTTTAGCTGTGTAATCAATGCTTTATTGATCTGGAGAGCTTCGGACTTGAAATTTGCTGGTTGTCGAAGATTCTTAAACTCTTCTACTTGGTGTGACAGCTGAGAAACTTGCTCTTCTTTCCTCTTACTCATTTGTTCATTCATTGCCTTCAATCTGGCCAATGATTCAGATAATTCCTTTTGTTTATGTACTGTACTTAAGTCTATCCTCTGCTTCTCCTTGAGAAATTGCTCATTTAATTGATTTTTTAACTGTTGCTGTGTTGATATTTTTTGTTCTAACTGTTCTATTTTTTGTTGTGCTTCGGACACCTGTGACTGCAATGAAACAATTGTTTGCTCTCTTTCTTTAAGTAGATTGCTTACTTCCAAGGTTTTATCCATAGTGGCTACCGAATAGGCTTTGGCATATTGAGAAAGTTTTGTAAGGTCATCAGAAGGGTTAAATTATTCCTTCCATACCACATTAGCCATCTCTGTTTGTGCTGGTATAAGGGAAGATTGATCACGTCTCCTCCTTTTCCTTTGTCTTTTCACTACATCCTTGTGTTTGGGACTGTAAAATATGTGTAATAGTGGTATGTCTTCTATCTGAAAAACAATCTGATCGGATGGATCCTTAGGAATCATTTCTACATCTGTGCTGGTGGGTAGGCCGTTGCTTCCTACAATTGGAACCATTATTGCCGCTGTATCATGACCGACTGTTATTTTAGGTGTGCTGAAACCTTGTGAACCTTCCAGATTGCTTATAATAGAATCGAATTGTTGCCATTCTGGGAGGAGTTTGGGATCAATCTGGGTATCTAGATTGATGTGTCCACTGCTCTTATCCTGTTGTTTCCCCTTCTCTTTCTTTTGCTCTGGTTCTTTTCCTTTTTTGGGAATCTTCTCTATAGTAGCAGGTTTATCAATAATTTACTTTTCAGGCTCACTTCACTGAGTTGTTGGGGTTGTTGCTAATAAGTCCAGAGGTAGAGTTTGCAACCTCTGTTCTCTAAGCCTATTAAATTCTACTAGCCCTTCATTATTATATTTCATTTTGGCCAATGTTTGTACCTGGTATAATGATTTTTCTGAAGAAAATAGGTCATCAAATTCTTCTTTTTCATGTTCAAACTTTGTTATTTTGCCTTTTTCAAGAATAGTATAGGCAACTTTCCTTGGATCGAATTGCATGTTAGGAATAGTTGCGAGATTGTAATGGTGTAGAGTATAAACACCGCATCTCAAAGGAAATGTAAGCCAACCTAATTTTTAGAATTCCTACAAGTTTTGGATATTCCTGCTGTTGTTATTTGGTAAGCCAATTCTCGAGCTAACAGCTTATCGGGTACATACAGAGGAAGGACATGAGGTCTTGTGAGACTACCAAAAACCCATATATATGTAAAATTGTCTTCCTCGAACCAATTTCCTACAACAGTCAAGTCAATCTTTGATTCCATTGAAATATTTGGGTGGGCAATTCAAAAATGGCATAATAGATAGGCACCATGAAACCATTACCAATTTGATACAAGTAGTCTTTATAATGCGCCTTCTATAACTTTTGATGATAAATGTGAATTTCCTGAGGGTCTTGTGAAGTCCACCTCCACCCGAGTATGGGAAATTCAGAATTAAAGCAAAGAGTATCCATAACATAAGCACTGTAATAGAAAGGGGGAATAGTTTTGGTGGTTATGTGTGTATTTGATTTGAATTCAAGAATTACAGTAGCTAACTTGTCAGACAATATATTTTCCCAATCCATAATTTCACTATTAACCACCAAATTTCCATCAAAGGAACCATTTCAATAGTAAACTTTGCAGAATTATGCAATCCCCACATTCTACACATAATTGCCCTGACATAACAGTAAGGAGAACACAATGAATCTACAGAGTACTTACCTGATGATTCATGTTTGTGCTTTTCGGGATTTTGTCTCCACTGCTTAATTGGGGCCGATTTAGTCTCGTTCTCTTCCGTGAACTTTTCAAGAAAGGCTTTCTTATATTTCTTCTAAGGTTTAGGAAGGTGATACATCTTCCTTAAGTCATCAGGCTGAAATGAGCCAAAAATCCTTCCGTCAACTGTGCAAAATGTTCTATTTAAAATCATAATTTCTTCTACTTCCCATTGTACTACATCAGTGTATGGAAGAATTTTCTCACGTGCTGCTATCCTGTGCAAATATGAGTCAGCTAAATCTTTAAGGGAAGCTTCTGATTTACTAGTTGAATCTGCAGTAGCTCCTCCTGATCCTTCCTTAGGCTCCTCTGCTTCTTAAATTGTAGATGCTTTGCCAACTTGTATTTCCAAGACCAAGACAAGTAGTGTCGGAGATGAAACCTTTTTTACTTAGTCGTGGATCATTAGTCAACTGCACTGTTGCTGTAAGAGCCGCTGCTTCTGCGGATCTCTTGGGTTTCTTTCCCATTTGTTCCAAATTTGTTATTTCAGTGGAGTTCTGTGCAAGGAATAAAACCAATGTGATACAGAGAATAGGTAGTATGAGCCAATATGAAATAATTATATCAGTTAGTGAATAATCAAAGATTATAGGGAAACTGTTGCAGATACAATCTAAGGTAATATCTCGGCATAACTGCTTCATTAATTGGTAATTTAACCTGTCAATAATGGTAAAGGAGTTTTAAGTACCCATCATATCGTTTATATGCTGAATGATAAATTCAAGCGTGGCTTAGACTTTTTGGCGGATAATCGAAAGTAAATCACAATCAATGATTGGTAACATGAACGGGAAGGCTTTAATAATAGTCCAAAATAATGCATGCAAGCCTTTTAAATATGTTTTGAAACACGCGCCTTTATTTAATGCATCGCAATAGGAGATGTGTTCGGGTCATGCTACTTATGCAATTGCAACATCGTCCATCGTCGATGGTGATATGCCTTATCGCATCGGAGGATTTGAATGTGTCTTAAACATGTGCTGGGTTGCATCCTGAGATTGCCGATAGCAATATTGCATCGGAGAAATGAGGGGGGGTCTTTTATTACACTTGTTATTCGCCTTTCTCGATATCCGATAGTTATTTTCTTTTTGGATTGGAGTAAGTTAATGAGTGCATGTATATGTTTTCTTTATTGTTGTGATATGCGATCTTGCAATCGCTTTATTGCAATAATAAAGAACTTTATATTTATTTATAAGACCGATTTGCCTATAGTTCAAAAGGTTTATTTTAAAATATAGCATTTCTATTGGACCTTTTGATGAAGATTTTTCTAATAATGAGTTGATACCAATTTATTCACACACATATGTTTAAAAGGGACCCATTTCATATTATGATTTTAAAGAAATTTTTTATGAAATGGAGAGTTGTTGTACAGCACAACAATTGGTGATTCACTGGGAGAAATAGTTATCTCTGAGAAATGTTAAAATACTTAAACTTTCTTCATCTGGAAATCTCATCTAAGAGGAGAATTCTAATATAACTAGGTGTATATAAATCCTTAATATAATGATAATTATTTCTGGTATTTTTATTCTCGTGTTAAAATTGAATACATTCTAAGTTTTAAATTAGCCTTAAATGGTTAATAATGATAAAACAAAAACAAAATCTGCAACTTAGCTTTATAATGACTCCTTTGTCATAGATAGAGCCTCTGCTGCCAGCAAACGTTTATAGTATCAACAGGGATACCTTTTAACCATTTGATCATTCATTATCCCATCCATTTCAGAGTATAATTAAAAGAATGAATCTGAAAATATGCCTTCATAATTTTTGTATTACTTTTTCTTTTAATTATTTTGTAAAATAAAAAGTCATTGTCCTATTTTGGTGGCTAGCTGTTTGACGATGCCATTCACTGGTTGTAATTTAACTAAGCAAGCTCGCTCGTGATGAGACACCTTGTTTTAAAATTATAAGCCATTACCCTATTTTGATATGCAGTATTGTTAATGTCAGTTGATCTATTCCCCTATGATCATGGTAAGCAGGCTTGTAATAAGACCTCTTATCTTTTATATCAAATGTATTTTAGAATTACACTCTCAGTAATTATAAACTTTGATGAATGGGGTGAAGAATTTTCTCTTTAAGAGAACATGGATGACAGGGTGGGAGTTGAAGATGCTAAGATTGAATCAGTTTCTGTTTTGTATTGATAACCGCTTTTAGGCCATTTGAAAACATTAAAATGATTTACAATATTTCTAAATATTGAGAAGATTTCACAAAAATAAAATGGGGTTTCAGAATCTAAATATACCTAATTTCCAAGAAATTTTCCTTTTGTTTAAGGCTTCCATTTTTAAAAGTAAATATTAGAATTATTTCTTTTGAGAATTTTTTCGATATAGCAAAGACCAATGGGAGGCATCTTACAATTTTATTTTCCCAAAACCCTAAAAATTATGCACACAAATTTTGCCAAAAATTGAATATTTACAAAGGGAGAAGGGGTTACCTCCTCATTGAAGAATTTTTTCAAGATAAGGCCATTAATAGGAAGAGAATATCTCTTACATGATAGGTCTTGCAATATGGAATTAGAAGGGCCTATCTTCTCGTTGATTTGAAATGGTCTGAGCCACATTTTATGGAACTTAGTGTGTTTTCCTTTATCCTCATGGGCTTTGTCCCATTTCAAAACTAGATCACCAACTTGGAATTGCTTTGAACTGGTTGAAGTTGTATCAAAAGATGACTTGATAATTTGTTGATGTTTTGCATGTATAATTATGGCTTTTTCCCTTTTTTCTTCTAGTTTCAAAAATTGATCATGTCTTAGTTGAATAGAAGATGAGGGACTTTCTTCAATAAACTGCACTAAAGCTAGAGATGGAAGTACTAAATTAATTGGTATGACAGCTTCCTTTCCATATACTAGATTAAATGGAGAAGTTCCTATGGAGGTCTTATGTGTTATTCTCTCAGCCCATAGTGCAAATATCAAAGATTTATGCTAGTTTTTATGATTCTGCTCAATAGTTCACTTAATGATTTTAATCAGATTTTTATTGGTGGATTTGCTAAACCATTACCTTGGGGGTAGTAATTTGCAGAATACTTCAATTAAAACCCCCTTTTGATAGCAAACTCAAACATCGAATTTGCAGAGAAATAAGATGCATTATAAAAAACAAGAGCGTTCGGGACACCAAACCTGGTAATAATGAATTGATCTATGAATTCCATAATTGCCTCAGAGTTTGTTGTATTTAGAGGAATTGTTTCAACCCACTTAGTAAAGTAATTAGTGGCAGTAAGGATATACTTATGCTATTTAGATGAATTTGGAGTGATTTCCCTAATGATATTTAATCCCCATTATTCAAAAGGTTGTTCAATGTTCACTGGTTGCAAAGGGAAAGCTGGCTATCTTTGTCTTCCACTGGAGATTTGACAACTTCGGTATTTCTTTATGTATTCATGAGTATCTTTGAACAGGGTGGGCTAATAATATCCAGCATGAATGATTTTGTGAGTTGTTGTATCAGCTCCAAAATGTTGTCCTGCTGGTCCATTGTGTATCTCCTACAAAACCTTTTTCACTTCAGGTCTTTCTAAGCATCTTAATAGACTTGTATCATAATTTCACCTAAACAATACATCGTCTACAATTATGAAGTTTTTCACTTTCAATATAATGCCACATTTGTTTTTATAGGAGAGATTAGAAGGAGCATATCCATTTTTCAAATAGAAAATCAGATCTGTATATTCTGATTCAGGATCTATGATACTTATCTGATTGATGTCTTTAGTGTCTTCTGTACCATCGGATTCTTGAATATTGGATGCTCCTGTTAATAACCTGCAAAAACCTTGGCCTTTGACAATATTTGCTAGCTTGATTTCTAAGTCATATTCTTATAATGTTGTGACCCAATTTTCTCTATTTTCTCCTAATTCCCTCTGAACTAGTAATTGTATTACTACTGAAAAAGGGACTATAACTTTTGTGTGAGCTCTTAAGAGAAAGGGTCTATAGGTTTAATGGCTTTGTATACATCAAAGGCTTGCTTTTCAACTTCCGAGTACTTAAGTTCAGCACCTTGGAGATTTGAACTGTAAATGAGATCGGTGCTTCCAAGTTTTGATCGTTAATCTGAGTCAGCACTGCTGCATAAGATGAGGCAGATGCGAGGGTATATAGTATGAAATGACTTGAAAAATTGGGAGTGCTTAAAGTAGGGGCATTAATTATTAATTGTTTGATAGAATCAAATGCCTCTTTCTCTACAGGTCCCCATTTAAACACCAAATTCTTCTTAATCATTGTTTGCAATGGTAAAATAATCTGGGACAAATCTAGAACAAATTGTTTAACAAAGTTAATTTGACCCAAAAATGTCTGCATCGATTTTTTATTATGAGGGAATGTAATATCAGAAATGTCTTTAATTCTATCTGGATCAATATAAATACTATCCTTTGAGACAATGAAGCCCAAAATCTTTCCTTTATTAAGAGAAAAAAATGACTTCTTTGGATTAAGCGAGATACCATACCTTCTACAGCATTCAAAGATTTGTTTTAAATCATGTAAATGATTAGACCTTTTTTTGGAAAGTACAGTAATATAATCTAAATAGACAACTACTAATTTGTTGATCAATCATTTGAATGCTATGTCCATTTCTTTCTGGAATGTAGCTCCTGCATTGATATGTCCAAAAGGCATTTTTTGGTAAGCATAAGTTCCCCACTTAGTTCTGAAGGTAGTTTTAAGCCTGTCATCAGGATGGACCAAAATTTTGTTATATCCTGAAAAACCATCTAAAAAGGACATTGACTCGGAACTAGCTACTAAATGGAGTGTCTATTCCATGGTAGGTAAAGGGAAGTTATCTTTCTGGCTTACTTTATTAAGATTTCTAAAATCGATGCAAATCCTGATGTCAACATTTTTCTTTCTAACTAGCACAATATTGGACACCTAGTTGGAATGTCTGACAGGAACAATTATCTTAGCCTTTAAGAGTTTATTTAACTCAGTTTTTATTTGACCCTCTAGGTTAGGATGAATTTTCCTTAACTTCTGTTGCACTGGTTTGTTTTCAGAAAGCATTGGAATAGTATGTTGAATGCTCGATGTATCGTATGTTTTCAAATCGTCATATTTCCAAGTGAAGACATATTTATTCTTACGCAACAATCTAATGAATGTTGTTCTTTCTTCTAAAGAAATTCCTAATCCCAAATTGATGTTTTGAGGGTTTTCCTTAGTACCTAGGTTTATCAACTGAAATCTTAAAGTGGAACTTTGGAGCTTTGAAGTGGTCACCTATTTAAACCTATATTTAATATCATAAAGATCTTCTAACTTGACCACTGGTTTTGATATTGAGTTTTCTTCTTGATTTTCCTTCATTTGAAGTTCATGATCACTTTCATCAATGATTTGATCATTGTAGGACTTGTCAGAAGTCAAGAAATTTAGAATGTATTCATCATGATTGAACACTCACCAATTGGTGACATTATCGGGAATTGATGGTCTAAAAATTAACTCTACTGAAAATCTGTCTGGGCTGTAATCTTTAGAAGGTAGGAGTTTGGAAGCAACATTAGCTAGCAAGTTTGCTGCTACATTCTGGGTCCTAGGGATAGGAGAAATATCGAATGCTAAAAATTGAGATATGAGTTCGTGCAACAAAGATTGATAGTGTTTGAGATGACTAGAAAGGCAATGAATTGTATTTCTAACTTGTTTTATAACAATTTCCTAATCACCAAACACTTTTAAATATTGAACTTTAAGACCGATAGCTTTGTAGAGTCCTTGAACTAAGGCCTCATATTCAACAGTATTGTTTGTGCATTCAAATTCCAATCTGCATGATAACATAGTTTTTTCTCCCTCAGGAATTACTAAAATACATCCTGCTCCTACACCTTCACTAGATTTGCCCCCATCAAAGTATAATGACCAAAATAAAGAATTATCAAAAATTTTATTTACAGTTTTCTCAGCGATATTAACACATCTTTATGTATCAGTTTGTGAGAAATTTTCGATTTAAGATGTGAAATTATTAACTGAGAAGGGAGATGGTTGGGCAGTGAAATTGCCAAATAAATATTCGGATGAGTAATTCCCCAAAATATTGTTATTGAATGTTATTGGTTGATTTTCTTGTTCAAATTCAGTAACAGTATGGGTCATATGTTTCTCCCAATCGATCTTGATCTGATTTGGCTTTCCTTTATAAGGTAGCCACATATGGGACCAGTCGGTGGAAATATAACTATGGAGTTTCTCAGACCAGTCTCTACTCAGAATCAACCCATAAAATTCAGGTATATCAACAATTAGAATATCAATTCTCTGGACCACTCTTGGATCAGTTGATAACCTGATAGTTACTGAGTTGATTTCTCCTAAAACCTAGACCTTTGTTCTAACCAACTGTACAATGTGAATTGCATATTTTTGTGGTTCAATGTTCAGTTTGGAACAAACTGAAGTTGGCATTATATTTGAGGAGGCCCCTGAGTCAATCAAACAATTGTGTAGATTTCTATTATAGCTCTCATAGGTTAAGAGAAAAGGAGGTGTATGTGAATTTGATCTATCTCCAATTAAAACGACATCAGTAGCTTCCACTCTAGCAGGAGGTGGTTGGCCTGAATCATTAGCAGCTTTGGACATTACAACGTTAGGAAGAGGTGAAGAAGGTGCATCATTTAGCTCCTTAAGAAGTAATTTATGTTGATGCTTGAGTTTGCTAAGTTCAAACATAGTAATATTTTCCTTTGTCTTCTTCATATCTTCAATAATATGGTAATCCATAGAATCTGACACTACCAACGTCTTAGATGTTGAAGGTAGATTTGAAGATGATGGTTGATTTTGGGGTGGTATCGCTGCAGCTTTATTTGTGGGAACCTTTTCTTTAATAGTAGTGGTACCTGCATCCCTTTTCTTCGAAGTTGTCTGAACGGGTTCAGGAGTACCCTTACTCCTGGTAGACACAAGGAAAGCTTTCTATTCATTTTATGTATCGAAATTAGGTAAAATAAAGTCCCACATCACATGACATTCTAAAATCTTTTCTTCTTCGGGTTTTATGGATGATAAGATTTTTTTGTCCTCTCCTTCCTCTTCGGGATTTAAATTTGCATTGGATATAACATTTGGTGGTTTTGATTCAGGTTTCTTAAAATTTCTAAATGGCCTTTTAGTTGAAGTCTCAGCAACTTGCTTTTTGATTTCTACCATCTCATTTGACATAATCTTGAGGACTTTTTGGAGACCCTCCATATCATATGGATCTTTAGGGGTTTTCCTCTTTGACTCATCCTTGAAAGAAACCTTTTTGGATTCTCTATCATCAATAGCAGCTTTCTTCTCTAAAGCGATAATACATTTCTCTACAACAACTGCCTCTTTCATGTTTTCAGCTAAAGTTGGTTTTGCAGCTCTATCTACAAAAATAGCTATATTTGAGGGTAGGGATGTTTATACCATTCACTTCTGATTTTCTCACTTGGTATAGAGGCGGTTGGAATCTTATTCAAGAGGTTATTGAATCGTGAGTTGAACTCCTTTATAGGTTCTTTGGATTATATCCTAAGATTGGAGAGATCATTGATTAATGTTGCTAAAGATCTATCATCACCATACTTAGTTAGAAACCGTTCTTGAAAAATGTTCCAACTCGTAATGGATCTAGAGGGTAGGGACAAATACCAAGACCCAGCTGATCCTTGTAAAGTATAAGGGAAAAGCCTAACAACAACATCTTCCTCTGTCATTCCTTTTAAATTAACCGACAACATGAAATTGTTAATATGCTCCTTGGCTTGTCCCTGTATCTGGATTAAATTTTGGCAACCATTTTTTAGGAGAATCTGGTAAATGGGTGCAATGGTGCAGGCATATTGACCGCACCAGGACTACTCCATAGATTTTGAGCCATTTTCAAACTTATAATAGATGATATTGCCGATGGGATTCCAGATATTTGAGAAGGAGTTGATATTGAGGTTTGAGGTGAGGATGTTAAAATTCCTGATCCCTGTTGAACAACAATGTGTAATGGAGGGATGGATGGTTGACTTTGCACTGGGGAAGATGAAATGGAGGATGATGATGAGAAAGTCTCACTATCAGATCCTTCAGTGTTATTTTTTTCCCTTTTCCTTTTGGGTAAAGGCAACTCAGTAGGTTCAATACCGAGCTTCCCACTTTGAAGTCAGGTGAGAGAGTGAGACAGATTGAATTGCAAAGTCTCACTGCCTTGAGATACCTTATATTTCTGTGGTGATATCGAAAATCCTTGAAGTCTCTGGATGAGAGATTGCAATTCAAGGGACTTAGGACTTAATCGATCTGAAATATGGTGGGTGTGGATAGTGGTAGTTGACTCCTCTTCTTCTCGTTTGAATATTGGTGATCCAGCATGCAAACGAGAAGTCTGAGGTGAAGTGGAGGGAGATTTACTCTTAGAATGGTCTATAGGTTTAGGTTTGATCGCCATTCGCAATTCATTCCCTCCTTCTAGTGCCAAAAATGTTGATGCCTCAAAAATTGCTGCAACAACATCGGGGAAAACCACCCGGTCCGGACCTTAAAGGCAGCTCCTTTTCCATTTCGTATGGTGGCTCCAACTGGAAATAACGGGACCAGTTTCCCAATGATGGATAAACGGGGTTAATATGTTGGGTTGTATTATATTCTTTCCACATAGTTAACAGGGGGTTTGAGGGGTACCCATAACCCCACTTTATGGGCTCCAAGGCAGCGCCCCGGAAAATTTTGGTTTTGGACCCTATGTTAGGTTGGGCAGACCCACCTATGGTTTTGTGCATGGTTTTTGCACATGTTTTTTGGACGCAATGGTTTCCGGTCCATGGCTTTGGACGCGATGGTTTTCATTCCATGGTATTGGATGCTTCGGAATGTATAAATATGTATTGTAACATTGAAAGGAACATAATGAAAAGTCAAGCTGGGAGTCTCGGTTTTGAGATCCAGTGGGAAATCTCTGTGTATATGTGTTTTATGTGTTATGCTCTCGCATTTTTTATTTTTCTTGAGATTTAGAATTCGTATGCAGGTAATTTCTGTACGGGGTTAAAACCTACATTTGGTATAAGAGTTGTTTTGGCTTCAAGGGGATGCCTTTGTTGCTGAGGGGTTTT
>APFE030793431.1:109318-119627 GCA_000404065.3 Pinus taeda
AGAGAGCAAACACAAGCGTAAAATCTACTAAAAACAACTATGTATCAGTCAGGAAGGATACAATTACATTAATCATTCATAGGACAAATGGAAATGGAACCATAAGAGTAGTCATCTATCTTTATTAATCAGAAAATAGAGTAAGGTACAACCGAAGTCCTGACGCTGAGTCCTTCTCTAGAGGGTTCAGCCAGCATGTCTTCCAAGCATTCACCTTTGAAGCAAATCTCCCAAGTCAAAGAGGTCTCTCTCTCACATACAAGGCAACAAGCTCATAGCCTTCCTCAAGCTCAAAAGTAATCCTCACACAACACACAAAATGCCTACAAAGAGCAGCACTAATGCACTTAAGAATTCCTCAATCAGAGTCTATATGTTCCAAACTAGCTGCTCATGGGGAATGGAGGAGGCTTATAAAGGAGAAGGAGCCTTCATGAATAGGTAAAGGATGAGCTTTCCCCCACGATAAGTGGATGGTCAGTCGAACAGACGTGCCAGAGAAAGGATGGCGACCTCAACAATGCTAACAACCAAGTCTGGAGGGATCTGGAAGGCTGGTTGTTAGAACAACTTCGCCCAAACAGGATCAGCGCGGGTGAGACACTGAGCTGGCGCGCTGACATCGAAGATCAGCTATAGAGGAGGTCTGGTCAGTGCTCAACAGGGCAAACGGAGGGTGCGCTGTCCGTAAAATGGGACTAGCGCAGAAAACACGTGTGCTTCCGCGCTGGCAGCGCATCAGTAACACTAACCTCCGCCTGTCAGCGCGGTTATTTAATAAACAGACGCGATGATACATTTAACTTAGGCAAAGAGGGTTTTTTAGCCATTTTGAGGAGCATGAGCATAGGTGAATGTGGTTTCACAACACAGTAGGGAGACTGGCATGATGGCAATGACATTTTACTGTGTAACACATACCTTCCAAATATACTCATTTTTGCGCTCTACCACATTTACCCCAACATTGGTGGCTCAAGTTTTCATGGACCAAATATTCACACTACATGGCATGTTGACTTCCATTGTGTCTGATTGAGACCCCACTTTCACCAAAAAAATTTGGTAGGAAATTTTCAAGCTACAGGGCACACAAATCCAAATGAGTACAACTTATCATCCCCAAACCGATGGTCAAATAGAAGCAATCAACAAATGTTTGGAGACCTATCTACGATGCTTCACTTGAAACAAGCAACATCAATGGGTATAGTGGTTGATTTTAGTTGAATGGTGGTCTAATACTAATTATCATGAAGCTACCAATGACGCTATATGAGGCAATGTATGGCCAAATCCCACCTTCACTGGCTTTTTATATCCCCAGATGTTCCAAAGTACAGGCAGTTGATCAGCTCTTGCAGAACCGTGCTGCCATGATTACTCATCTCAAAGATAATCTACATCAAGCTCAGAATAGAATGGAGCAACAAGCCAACCAACATCGTTTCGAGTGGTCATTTCAAGTAGGTGACTAGGCATTCCTGCGACTCCAACCTTATAAGTGGACCTCTATCAAAGAAAAGGGTTGCCAGAAACAATCACCAAAAGTCTATGGGCCTTATCAAGTATTTCAACGAATAAGAGAAGTTGCTTACAAATTGGCCCTGTTGACTACTTCAAAAATCCGCCAAGTCTTCCATATATCTTGCCTCAAGAAAGTTGTGGCGAACAATTGCAATGTTCAAACAAGTTTACATGAATTGCATGAGGAAGGCTCACTTTGGCTCCAACCCGAACAAGTCCTCGATACTCACAAAAGACATCTTTGTGACTATGCAATCAAGGAAGTCCTCATCAAGTGGAGATTGGTTATCCACATTAATAATAATTGTAAGTGGTTGACCCACATTATAGAAAAGGGACGAAAATTAGTTATAAATGGGACATAGCTAATATATAAAGTAGTTAACTCATATTATGCAAGGGACCAATAATAGTTAGGGTTTTGGATGTCATAAAGCCATAAATAGTATTATAGCAAGGGAAGAATCATTGAGTCTTATTGTAATTAAGCTCTGCTCTGTTGGAGGTTTCCCCCTCGAAGACGCAAGTAACATTCTAATATGCTTTCGAATAATAAAATATCTTTGCAGCTTGTCTCAATTCATGTGATATTTTTGTGTTTCTGGCAAAATCGTTTCGTTTTTTTGGAATTTTGTTATTCTCGCAGGTCAAGTACATAACAAAGTTCAAATTCCACAGGTGCAGGATAGGGGTGGTTGAAAATCCCTTTCTTGCTAAGAGGGCTTGTTGAGAAGTGTAGCAAGAAAGTCTCAAATTGACTTTGCCTTGGTCAAATTGAGAAAATTCAAAATTTCCACATCAATAGACAACTTGGAGGTAGTTAACTGAGGTGACATGGGACTTGTCACTTAGTTAGCTCAGTAAATTTGAGTTAAGGGCTTGGAGTTTAGTTATTCATGTGTGATTGCTAATTTGTAGCAATCTAGTTCAATTATTTCTAGTTGTCTTTAGTCAAACTAGTTCTAACTCTTGATAGAACTAGTTGAAGGTCAGTTGTGTAGTGGGACAATAGTCTAACTCAGTGATCATCCATTTAACTGATCAATCAACAAAAAATAGCTAGTGCATGGAGAGAATTCGAGTTCCCCTATTGTGGTGGAGATTCGAAGGCAATGTAACATCAGTTGTAGACTAGTTTTGAGTATACATGTGTTGCATGCAATCAACAACCAATCCTTTGGGAATTGCACAATCAATTGGAGGGAATTCCTAAAAAATAGGGGCCAATCTCCTTAGGATTTGTGCAAGGTAATAGGAGCTCAAGTGGAGGCCCAAATTGACTAAGTATGGGTCAGAGCTTCTCATTGAGTAGAGAGAACAATTATTCACTTATAGGTTGAGCTCAAAACGAGCAAGCAATTGTAATACGTTCTCTATTCATTTGGTTAATGCAAGTAGGCTTAAGTGGTTTTTACTAGTTTATTTCCCCTAGATAAATATGTGTACTTGTGTATGTGATTGATGCATTTTATTTTGTGGGCAATTGCAATTCTATCACCATATTTCTACAAAATGCATAAATAGATTTAACACACTGAATAACTCTTGAGGCACTCAAAATTGCCCCAAAAAGAATCATTTCATCTATTAGTTAGACTACGAGATTGATTATGTACTAAGAATTAAATGAATTAAACATCTCTCTTTTATACTTTTATGAGGTAATGAAATTTTTTACTTTCAATTACTTATTTTCTCTATGTATTAAAATATTTTTTATAATTATATTAAATATTTTCCAATTTTCTCTCTATATATATGAATTTGATATTGAAATTAATTAATTAAGATGGATATTCAAATAGTTTATTTGAAACATTTTTAAAAAATAGAAGAATTATACTACTTTTTAAAGCTCAAAAGTGAGTATTGCACACACATGAAAGTGATATTTTTACATCTCCTTCATACTGGGTTGTATTATAAAAAAACTAAGTGAGCACAATGAGAGCGAGACCATTAATGTTTTATAAAGAAACATACATTTTTGCTTTTTATTATAGTCAACATTATTATTTTATCCAAAGATATTTTACTTTTATTTATGTGTCAATTGGAAATTGAGCACGAAAGAATTTACACATCTTCTTTATACCAAATTGTAGAATACACGTTCGATGCAATAAATATATTTACCATATGATAATCTTAAAATATTAGAAAAAAACAACTTATTTTGATGAAATATATGGATAGAGAAACCCATATAACTTTAAATTTGTGACGTTATAAGATGTTCCTAAAATTGAATTGGAAGCATAATGCATAAAATTTCTAGAAATTTAACTCTATGAAACAAGTGCTACATAGTAGCTAGTACCTCCCACTTAGTTTAAATATAGCGAAATTAAAGTAAAAATATTGAATTCAAGTTAGTGTTAAAGTTTAGAATCTAGTGAATTTAGGTTTTATTGATGGGTAAATTGAGGTATTTTGTTAATTGTAATTATGCATTTTGGGCGGTGAAGAATCTAAATCCTACCCATCAACAATAATAATGTCTTATTTTAATAAATAATATATTGTTAAGAAAAGTTGTCTAATTTTTTTTTTTTTTTTTTTTTTTAATATATATATATATATATATATATATTATATATATATATATATATATATTATATATATATTTCAAAAAATTAGTTATTCTTGCAAAATATTTTGAAAAATAAATTAAATATATTCTTTAAAAAATATAAATATTAAAAATAATTGTTTAATTTTACTAACCATTTAATTTTTATTAATATTTTTTACTTATTGATATTAAATAAAATTATATAATTTAATTTATTTATTAAGATTCATTAGAAAAAACCACTAAAAACAATTTAATATAATATATTTTTTCCGTTATAATTCACATTAAAATATTACTTAAAAAACAACCAAATAAAACTTATTATTTTTTTATTTGCCTAACATATTTAAACTCTTAATAAAGATATTCTAATAAACAATTTAAACCCTTACATTAGCGAAGCGTCGAAACGATGGTTTGTGTAGCGCCCTAGCGTTGCGGCCCGGGCGCGCGCCCTCTGCACGGTGAAATTCGGCTAAGTATGGTGAGCGCTCCACCAACGTGACGAAGTGAACGCGCGGTTATGGGGAGCGCCTCACGAGTTTATACGACGAGTTGGACGAACGTCAATCGACGAGCCGACACTTATGCGGTGGACGCCTTGGGTGGGCGGTCCCACACGATGGGCGGGCCGACCTCACGATGGGGCGTTGGCGTGCGGAAGTGGTGAATGTTAATGGCGGGTCAGCTGGGCAGACAACCCCTCCTACGCAGCGTATAAACCATGGACAAGATTGATGGATTGGATCATCGAACTCTCATCGCTCTAACGCACAACATCTAAGCGCGAGTTAGAGGAGAGACTCGCAGGTCGCAAGGAATATGCGCTCGTAGGTCGGGCAGCAGGTTGGAGTTGCGAACAGCACGGTTGGACTTCGGTGCAAGCGCGAGTGCGCTCGCTTGCCCGTCGGGTGGACGACCGGGTGTGGGCGCAGGGCGACCCGCCCACACGCTAGCGTGTAGCGCGGTGGTAACGCCGGGCGCGTTGTGGGTTGAACGCCGGTACGGTGGTGAGGTGAAACGCCAGGCGCGGTGGTGTATATTAGGGCAGCGTTGGTTGTGTGGACTTGGGCGTGCACGGTGGCATGGCGCGCCCTTCGTTCGGGCGAACGTTGGCATTCGGTTGTGGTTCGGGCAGACCGCCATGCGCTCTTGCACGGGCGGGCGCCCTCCCGGTTGTAAACGCCGGTCGAGCTAGTCTCCCGGTCATATTGTAAAATCTCTTTATATAATAAAAGAATTTTATTATATGCATTGTTGCTGTTCTTGATTATGTTTATCATGTTATTATGATGTTATTCCGCACATTATAATTTAACAAGTGAAGATTAATGAAAGTGAAGGTGTAGTTCGTAAAACACTTAACCATGGAAACAGTGAGTCATTTAGGCGGTGCCGCACCCGCTCAACTTAAGGAAAAAAGAGTTGGGGGCGTGACAGGTGGTATCAGAGCAAGTTCACGGAAGGTTGAAGCTGCGGTTGAAGCTGATTCAGGGTTGAAGAGGCTTGATGATAAGCGACGAGAATGGAAATGTATGCAGGTTATGGAGAAATCATGGATGAACAGTCTGGGTTTCGTAGACTTGATGGTTCGTGGAAAGACCACTCAAGCTCTTGTGGACACAGGGGCCACCCATAACTTCATGATGACACGGTTGGCTAGAGATGTCGGACTGACGATCCTTCCATCCAACATGGAGGTCAAGGTAGTGAACTCTAAGGCCAAGGTGACAGGGTTGGCACACGAAGTGCCGGTGCAGATAGGAGACTGGACAGGTCAGTTGGACTTCACGGTGATGGAGATGAACGACTTCGATGTAATACTTGGACAAGATTTCTTGAAGGGAAACAAGGCTATTGTTGTCCCCTTCTGTGATGAGGTGGTGCTGTTTGGACAGACACGAACTTGGACTTTGCCCACACATAGACAAAGGAGGGAAGTCAATGTGCAGCATGTTTCTGCACTAAGTTTGGAGAGAGCCATGAAGGAATCAGACGTGGAGACATATGCGGTGATGTATAAAGGAGTCGAAGGTGACGAAGTGGGGACGCCTATTTCAGCTGAGATTTCTGATGTGCTCGCCGAATATGCAAATTTGATGCCTGATGAGCTTCCGAAGAAGCTTCCACCAAGGCGTGCGGTGGACCATAGCATTGAGCTTGAACCAGGGAAGGAACCCCCGGCTAAAGCACCTTATCAGTTATCAGGGCCTGAGTTGGAGGAATTGAAACGACAGCTAAAGGAGTTAGCTGATGCAGTGTTCATTAGACCTTCAAGGTCCCCATATGGAGCTTCGGTATTATTCCAGCGAAAGAAGGATAGCAATGAGCTAAGGATGTGTTGTGACTACTGTGCATTGAACAAACAAACGGTGAGAAACAGGTATCCTTTGCCATTGGCTGCTGATTTCTTCGACAAGCTTGCGAAGGCTCGAGTGTTTTCCAAGCTAGACTTGAGGCATGGTTACTATCAGGTGCGGATTGCCGAAGGAGACGAGAAGAAGACCGCAATCGTAACAAGGTATGGTAGCTTTGAGTTCCTTGTTATGCCGTTTGGGTTGTGCAATGCTCCTGCAACATTTTGCACTTTGATGAATGATGTCCTGCGACTGTACTTGGACTCGTTTGTGGTGGTATACCTGGATGATATAGTGGTTTACAGTGATAACATGGAGGATCATAAGAAGCACTTGGCGATGGTTTTCGAGGCACTGAGGGAGAATCAGTTGTTCTTGAAAAAGTCTAAGTGTGTGTTTTCTCAGACTGAGATACCATTCCTTGGGCACATCGTTGGACAGGGGTACATACGGATGGAGCCGAGCAGGGTGAAGGCTATCGAGGACTGGGTTGAATCGAAGAATGTCCATGATATGAGGGTGTTCTTGGGCATGACCAACTACCAACGGAAGTTCGTAGAAGGTTACTCTAAGGTAACATCGGTACTGACAGACCTACTGAAAAAGGACAAGAAGTGGTGTTGGACGGAGAAATGTCAAAAGGCATTTGATGATTTGAAGAGAAGGATGGTTACAGCACCGATACTGAAGTTACCTGACTTCGGGAGACCGTTCGAGGTGCACAATGATGCTTCAGATTTTGCCATAGGAGGAGTTCTTATGCAGGATGGGCATCCAGTGGCCTATGAGAGTCGGAAGTTGCAGGATAGAGAGTGGAGGTATCCGGTTCATGAGAAGGAGATGACTGCGATCATCCATTGTCTTCATATATGGAGGCATTACTTGATTGGGAAGCCTTTTGTTGTCAAGACTGACAACGTTGCAGCGAGTTATTTTGCATCACAACCGAAGCTTTCTGCGAAGCAAGCTCGTTGTCAGCACTTCTTGGCAGAGTTCGACATGTCTATTAAGTATAGACCGGGTAGACACAATGCGCTAGCAGATGCCCTTAGTAGGAAGGGACAGCTTGCACCATTGGAGGGAGAAGACCAGGCACAAGGAGTAGAAGTCGGATTCAGATGTCGGAAGAGATGCAAAGCAAACTAAAGGAAAGTGTGGAGACCGATACTTTAGCGCAGAATATAGTGAAGCAGATAAAGGAGGGAAAGACACGCAGGTTCTTTCTACGAGACGGTTACTTGTTCTTTGGTAGCCGACTCTATGTTCCAAAGACATCTGGTCTTAAGAGGCACCTCTTGAAGGAGTGCCACGATTCTCCATGGGCTGGCCACCCAGGGCAGCGTCGTTCTTTGGCATTGTTGGAGAGAGGGTTCTTTTGGGAGAAGATGAGGGAGGAGATGGAGGAGTATGTGCATACATGCATCATTTGTCAGCAGGACAAATCGGACAATCAGAGGCAAGGGGGACTATTACAACCTATACCTATTCCAGAGAGGCCATGGGTGAGTGTCTCTATGGACTTCATTGTCTCACTACCGCAGGTTCAGGGGTATAATGGGATTATGGTCATTGTCGATCGTTTTTCCAAGTATGTTGTCTTTGTTCCAACAAAGGTACTATGTGGAGCTGAGCGTACTACCGAGCTGTTCTTTAAGAATGTGGTGAAGTATTGGGGGATGTCGTTGAGTATCGTGTGTGATAGAGATACACGGTTTACAGGGAGATTTTGGACGACATTGTTCAAGTTAGTTGGGACAGGGTTGCTGATGAGTTCGAGCTACCATCCGCAGACAGATGGGCAGACCGAGCGTATCAACGCATTACTGGAGGACTACTTAAGACATTATGTCACGACTAATCAGAAGAATTGGCCCAAACTCTTGGATATTGCTCAGTTTAGCTACAATATTCAAAAGAGTTCTGCGACGGGGTACAGTCCATTTGAGTTGGTGAATGGATAGATGCCGGTTGCTCCGCACACCGTTGAGACTACAGGTCGTATGAGGAGTCCTCATGCGAAGAAGTTCATGAAGGCTTGGGAGGAGACCTTGGAGTTGGCACGGTTGTGCTTGCACGATGCTGCAAGGAGAATGAAGAAGTATGCTGATCGGGGAAGACGGGATGTGCAGTTCAGTGTGGGAGATATGGTGTTTCTCAGGATTACCGGAGAGCAGTTCCAGCCAGCCAAGGGGACGACCACCAAACTGACACGGAAGTATGAGGGACCATTTCGTGTGGAGAAGCGAGTGGGGGAGGTTGCTTATAAGTTGGAACTTCCGCACCATATGCACATGAAACATCCAGTTTTTCATGTGAGTCAGTTGAAGAGATGCAGGCTTGATTAAGACCATCCAGAGAGAGTTGAACCGCTGAGAGGACCAGCTGGGATAGTGGACAAACCAGGCTTGGAGTTGGAGAAGATACTGAGTTATTGGACTACAGGTATTGGTTGCCACCAGAAACGGGAGTACCTTGTCAGATGGAAGGGAGCACCGGAACAGGAGAGTTGGGAATCGGAGGACTCACTTTGGAGATGGAAGAGGAAGATTGCGAGATTTGAGTGGAGAGTACTTAGGCGTGCAGGATTGTCGAGGGCGACAATTATTTCCAGTGGGGGAGGATGTAGCGCCCTAGCGTTGCGGCCTGGGCGCGTGCCCTCCGCACGGTGAAATTCGGCTAAGTATGGTGAGCGTTCCACCAACGTGACGAAGTGAACGCGCGGTTATGGGGAGCGCCTCACGAGTTTATACGACGAGTTGGACGAACGTCAATCGACGAGCCGACACTTATGCGATGGACGCCTTGGGTGGGCGGTCCCGCACGATGGGCGGGCTGACCTCACGATGGGGCGTCGGCGTGCGGAAGTGGTGAACATTAATGGCGGGTCGACTGGGCGGACAACCCCTCCTACGCAGCGTATAGACCATGGACAAAATTGATGGATTGAATCATCGAACTCTCATCGCTCTAACGCACAACATCTAAGTGCGAGTTAGAGGAGAGACCCGCAGGTCGCAAGGAATATGCACCTGCAGGTCAGGCAGCAGGTTGGAGTTGCGAACAACGCGGTTGGACTTCGATGCAGGCGCGGGTGTGCTTGCCCGCTCGTCAAGTGGACGACCGGGCGTGGGCACAGGGCGACCCGCCCGCTCGCTAGCGTGTAGCGCGGTGGTAACGCCGGGCGCGTTGTGGGTTGAACGCTGGCACGGTGGTGAGGTGAAACGTCGGGCGCGGTGGTGTATATTGGGGCAGCATTGGTTGTGTGGAGTTGGGCGTGCATGGTGGCACGACACGCCCTTCGTTCGGGCGAACGTTGGCATTCGGTTGTGGTTCGGGCAGACCGCCGTGCGCTCTTGCACGAGCGAGCGCCCGCCCGGTTGTAAACGCCGGTCGAGCTAGTCTCCTGGTCATATTGTAAAATCTCTTTATATAATAAAAGAATTTTATTATATGCATTGCTATTGTTCTTGATTATGTTTATCATGTTATTATGATGTTATTCCGCACATTATAATTTAACAAGTGAAGATTAATGAAAGTGAAGGCGTAGTTCGTAAAACAGTTAACCATGGAAACGGTGAGTCGTTTAGGCGGTGCCGCACCCGCTCAACTTAAGGAAAAAAGAGTTGGGGGCATGACAGTTCGCCTTTGTAATAAATGTGGCGACGAGGGATAACTATATTAATGAACTTGTCCAAACTTAAATACCTACCATGTGGCAACATATAGATGTAAATATTAATTTGATGATGATTTAGGTGTTTTTTTTAAACATTAATATATTTGGCATTATTGTAGGAGTAAGATCATTTAACAATTATAATTTAGAAATTTAATTTAATAAAAA
>APFE030793433.1:0-44422 GCA_000404065.3 Pinus taeda
TGCTGAGGTTGAGTCATTTAGCACCATGCTCCTTCAAGGAAGCCTCAGCCAAAATATGGAGGGGATCGGGCCTTTTTCTTCGTTTGAGTGCCTTGGCCAACTGTCCTTGGAGCACCTTCATTCTTGCCTTGCATACGTGCATTTGAAATGTACTGTTGCTTCTGCTCAAATGACCTGTTGTTTTAACTGTTGAAATGCTGCTTCAAAGGGAGAAATAATACAAGGGAGATGTTAGGGAAGGGACCTTCTGAGGGAACAAAGGGAAAATATATGAAAAAGGGAATTTAGGGGAGAAATCACTACATGGGGTTATGTTATTGAATTTTAGGGATAGGGGTGATGTTTTAGGGCTTTGGTATTTTTGGTAGGGAGATTAGGTAGAAATGATATGGAAGGTGGTAAAGGGATGTGGGGAAAAAGTGGGGGTGAAAAGGATAACCTTGCAAACAGCAAAACAAAACCCTGCCTTTGACATTTTCAAGCAAAATCACATGGAGTCTTACTTGCAAATGAAGGCTTTGAAAACATAATCATGATCTTCTTTAAGCTTTAGCAAACCATAATTTACATGATTGAAGGCCTACCTGACAAGCAACGGTATTCTTGACATATCTCTCAAATCATGACACCTGTGCAAAAAGGGAAGGAGGGTTTCCTTCTTTGGCATGTTGTGGACAAAAACCTCTCTCAGTTTCCCAAAATTCATCTTTTATTGCGCTGAAACACCATTTGAGTGAAACTTATCCCGATGTGTGAAACAAAGAATTTTGTCGAAATGAAGTGAAATGAAGGGGATAAGGGGCTTCTAAATTATTGGGGAATTTTTGGAAGTAGGGAGGGATGTTAGGAAGCAGGTGAAAGTGGAATCTCAGAGATTGAGTGAGGGGAAGGGGTCCAAAAGGGCAAAACACAGGCCCAACCTAGAAAATTGTCAGGGTGTAGCTAGAAACTAGGGTTTGTGCGAAAATGAGGAATTTGAGGAATCTCAGTGATGGGAAGCATTTGGTAAGGTACTTTAAGGATAGGGGAAGGTGTATGAACATCAGAAAACAAGTTTTTCCGATGATTTGACCGTCCAAGAGAAATTGCCTTCAAAACCCTAGGAGAGGGAAATGACCTTACCTAGGCGCAACTGAAGCATGAACAAGGTGTAAAATGACTCATTAGACATTGAGATGATAATGACAACCCTATGAATGATGATAGACTCAGCTGAATAGTGACATAGATTGGCATTTGGACAACTTTGAAAAGAGTGAGAGCAAACCCTAGACCTAATGCATAGTGACCAAATTTTGCTTGAAGACTCACTGAAATGACAAAATTTGACCTTGACACTTCAAAATCACTTTGTAAGAGCAGATTTGATCACTGGAGGAAGGCTGGAAAGACTGACACTAACATTGGCTCCAATGGGAATGGTAGCTCCTTGGAGGTGCCAAGAACAGCAGATCTTTGGGAGAGTAGACCAGCGCCTTATCCATTGGGAAATGGAGTCATAAACTCAAACTAAAATGCATGACTGAAAATTGATGACTCGGATGACACAAATTGACTCTCACTCAACTAAAAACTGACTCAATACTTAAACACCACCGACAAACTGGAAATGATGCTCAAAGTGGAGCTTATTCATCACAACCTACTCTAACAGTTTCATTCATCACCTGATCAAGTGAAATGAAACAACCAGTGCAACCAAGTAAGTATCTTGTTTGCTATTTGAATTCTCCGCAAGTGCTCACTTATGAACAACAAGAGAGAACTACTGAAAGGCAACTCCCATGATAACTTAGAAACAGATCCGTTGAATGATATGAATTCTCTATCTGCCTCCAAAAACACTACATAAGGGTCTTGAAATTCAAGCACACTGGAACTTAGCTCATCTAATGGATTACTTCTCTTTTCCTCATACCATGAATGCAAACTTTGATCTGAGCCTTGTGACGAGACCTCTGCTGAAAATGACAAAGAAACCGGCTACTGGATCAAGTTTGTATCAATACATGTTTCAACCTCACATATAGTCAATGGAAAGAGACTTTGACTGCAAACCTCATCCAGAACATCAACTATTGGATCATGAAAAACTTGAACAGACTGCTGCAATGTATCCATCGAAAATGTATGACATCCTTCTAGCTGTTCATCTTTTTCTTGAGAGATTTTACGAAGATTCTGCCTTATAAACTGAAATGCTTTGAAATAAAAGGGTATAGAATCTTCCTGCATCGTCAAATCATGTATTTCGTCTTCCATAGCTTCATTTGTAATCTGCCCTTCAATTTCATTTGGTGGCTGCAAATCTGATGCTACAGGCTTCTCAAGAATTTTGTTATCTGTCTCATCCTCAACATTAACACTGAGAGATTGTTGATTTGTTATAGGCTGTTCATTTGAAGATTTACTATGCAATCTACCCTTCAAAAACTGAAATGATTCAAAACAGAATGGTACGGAGTCACCTTGAATCATTAAATCATGTGTGTCCACTTCCAAGTCTTCAGCTGCAACTTGACAATCAATGGCTTTCGGGGGTTGCAAATCTGAATATGAGAAGTCTTAAACAAAATTTTCATTGCTCTCAAGATGATTCAAATCAAGACTTGTTGACATTTGATTTCTGATTGCATGGTAGTTATCTCTGATGAACTGAAACGAATCAAAACAAAAAGGCAAAGATCCTTCACTTACTTCAAACTTTGATGCACTTTCCTCGTCATTGTCATAGCTGATATGCATCGGTTGATCATTGTATTCGAGCTGCTGAAAGTGAACTTCCTCCTCGCATAAACTAGCTGCTAATTCGTCTGCAAGATTAGATTCTTTTTGGAGAACATAATCATCATCATACTGATCAAACTGAGGCAATTCATCATCAAACATACGCATCGTATCAACAGCTCTCTCTTCATAATGAGCTATAAAACAATCACTATGACAACTAGGATCAGAAACAAAATGTTTTGGGTCAGCCGCTTGTTCTTGAATGTTACTTTCATTTTTTGCAGTCATTTTCCGCACCATCTCTTCTACTGCATTTACGAAAAGATCAAGATTTTCCTCTAAAAGTGTCAACTGCTTTGAAATATTCTTCTTTTCGTCTTCCTTCAACCTTTCCCTCAAGATCAGCAAATGAGCCTCTACATTCACTGCCTTGTTCTGCATCTTATGAAGTGTTGCAATATCCTTTTCTCTTAGCTGAAACTCCATTTCTGGATCAAAGGCACTCGGATAGTGCAAGAGAGCAGATCTAGGAGAAGGTCTTATATCAACTGGCATTGAATAATAAACTTGGTTAAATCTGGCAGAAAATTGTTGTACTGTCTCCCATGGCATTCTTTTCAGTTGATTATACTCTTCTATAATAAGGAAAAGGTCCTGCCCGATCATCCACCTATCGAGAAAAACTTTGATGAACTGCCGGAAATCTGAGATGCTCGCATCAGGGAGGGTTCTAAACCAACTCTTCACTTTGCCTTGCAAAGAAAGAGAAAAAAGCCTTATACTGACATCTTCTGCATCAACTTCAAAAAGATCTAGAAAAGACTCAAAATTTTGCACATGTTGCTCAGCGTTGACATTCTTACTTTCACCATCGAACCTCGGCAAGAATAGATCATAGTTTTTGGGGAAAGCATGGAGAACATAATGTAAAACAAGAGGTTTATACCGATCTGGAATTTTACAAGGTGTAGGGGTATGTACAGCATGTATAGAATCAGTCTTGGTCTCTTGGGGATCATCAATTTGAAGATGGTCATCACAATATTTAGAAGAAAGGTCTTGATCAAGCTCAAAGGTATGCAAATATTTGGTATTCACAATCTTCAAAGGGAAAGAATCAACTGCAGGCCGAGGATCTCTTCTCAAATACAGTATACTTTGCAAAGCCTTCTTGACATTCTTGGGAAAAGAGAAGAAATAATTTATGACAAAGAACAAAATTTCTTGGATGAAATTCCAACTTTAATACCTGATCTGTCCATGTTGTCCTTTCATGTTTTTGCTGGTCGGGATCATCCTCCAGTGGAGTCTTTGGATCTGATCTCGAAAATGATTTAGAGTCGCCAGGTGAATGATTTCAGCCTTGCCAGTGTCTGATAGTTGTCCACAATCAAAAATCAGATCTGAACTCGATACATGTACTGGGGCAATTTATAAGTTAAGTGTTACGATTACAAGCTAGACCAGAGATCGACTGAAGCAGCGTTTATCTACTATGCACTCGAAGAGCAATGTGTAGTTCGAAGGCTACCTGGCGTGACTTCAAACTCCGTCTGTAGCTATAAATCAAATAACACTAACAAGTAAACCAGTTCTTCCCCAGTATGGTCGCCACTATGTTAGCGCTCAAATCTACCTTAGGCTGAAATAAGGTAAAACTCAAGGCTACATCAAACCATGCTCAGCCTCGTAGCTAGCCCTACGAGGACAGGAGAGGGCTCTCTCCAGGTCAATCTCGGCAAAATGTAATCAATGAGTTTCGAGATGACTAAATTGGTAATTAATTTTAGGCTAGGTATGACATACAAGGAGTTTGAAGTTGATTTTTTGGGGTTTTTGTTGAATTTAAGGGAAAGGCATCTTTGGGTGCAGGGATGAGACACAGCTTTTGCAGTGGTCCGATTGGGGCAAGGAAGGCAATTGTCTTGATGCTTTAAAAGTGAAAGATATGGATAGATCAGACCGGCGAGGAGCTAAGCAGAGCAAGAAGCTCTCAAGGATTCTCCTTAAACAGATGAAAACATGGAAAATCAAAGAAACTTAAAGGCAGAGCATAGAAAATTATGGATTCTACCTTAACACTTCATTTGTTCAATTGCAAAAGATGAGAGAAGGAAAATGATACACATAACAACTTACAGATACTAAAAGAAGCACACCATCAACACATAAAGCCACATGAATCCCAAACAGTGCTGCAAAACCCTGGTCTTTCCTTTGCCAAAATTGTAGAGATACAATGTACAATATAGTCTAGGCTTTTCCCAAACGTCCAACCTCTCCAACCTCTAAAAATGATTGAGAAATTACATCATATAGACCATCCTAACCCCTTTCCATGCCTTTAGGGGTCGAATAACTCCTTCTAGGAGCAGTTTGAACTAATTCCAAACATAGAGCTGAAAACTAGGCATCTAAACAACCTGCCTCTAAAAGAAGGGAAACTGATTCATTACATTAACTTTTTGCTATTTTGTGAATGAATCATCTAGAATAGGTAAAAGTGAGTCCAAGTTACATGCCAACCATAAATTTACATCAAGATAACTCAAAAATTTCATCCACAAGCAAAACTGGTTCAACTGGCCGAATTTCTGAGTTGGAAGATGAAAATTTGACCAAAAATCTCTATGCGCCGCGCGCCTGAGCTCTATGCGTCGCGCGCATTTCAGCCTACTTTTGGGGCACTTCATCACATCCAAATCAAGCTCACAATAGCTGGTTGGAAAGCCCTGGATGTCTGCTATTCAACCCAAGTGGAATTTCTCAATTTGGAGCTCATTTGCCCCCTCCAAATGTCATTCTCCCAAAAGTACTTCCTGTTGATGCAAAAGGTGGCAGAAAGGTGATTTTCATGGTGTTTTTGGGCCTTTTGATCACCCAGAACTTGATGAAATGCTTTGGCAATAGTTGAGCATGCATAACTTATCATGACAAACCCAAAAATATAAAGTTTTCCTCTAGCAAGTGTCCCAATCATAAGCGCGCGCGTCGGCGCGCTACGCGTTGGGTTGAAAAATCTGTTTTGCAAGCCAAAAATTTCAAAATGACAAAAATTTCTCCAAAATTGCTCAAATTCAGAGTGAAGACCCTCCATCATGTATTATGTCCAACCAACGAAGCCTCAGCCAAAATCTGGAGCTGATCAGGCCTTTTCCGCCGTTTTATTGCTCTGCTCAACCGCCTCTTTAGAATCTTCATTTTTGCTTTACAGACATGCATACGATCCAAATAATGATTTTTCATATGACGAAGCATGTCTTTGTCTCTATTCTGATCCTGTGAATGTACCTACGCTGATGAAGAAGGCGAGACCCCTTCCACGCCATGTGGAGATAGTACTCGCGCTGCTGATCAAGTCAACGAGACCCCTTCCACCCCGGGTGGAGATAGTACTCGTCGTGATGCTGCAAACAAAGCTCTGTGGCCTCTCTGATATGTTACCACTACTGGTGCACTACTATGCTCCATCTCAGTACATCAACCTCAACGGTTGAGTCACTGTCCTGCTCATATCCTTACTCATAAACTGAATCTGTTTCTGACATGGCTTTGAAAACAAGATGTCTGCAATATGTATGTTGATATAGGTGTAGTGAAGGCAAAAATTTCAGTGTATGCTTTACTCCTCAAATGTGTCACATGTGTATCAAAGTATCATAGGAAAGCCACAATGAAAATAGTTTTGTCAACTGAGTTTGCATGGAAAAGTAGTGTGAAAATGACAATGGCCATAACGATGACAACTGAGAAGTAATGGCAAAGAGAGAGCGTGAGGATGAGGTTAATAATGAGCATGGACACCACTGAAAATTGATGACATAGGCATATATCAATAGCACAAGTTTGAAAAACCCCCACACAGTCCCTAATATTTGTTTCAAACCCTAAGAAGTGAATTTGGAAATAAACATAGGGTTTTACATTTCACACTTGTTTCTCCACATTGAAAACACCATAATCATGTCTAAAATTCACTGAGCAAACATTAAGAACCTACTTGCAAGTTGATGGAGGTAATTTGGCACGAATCTGGACGAAGGAGTGAAAATTTCTTGGTTCTGAGCTATATGCACTGCGCGCTTACCCAGTGCGCTGTGTGCTCCCTATGCACCGCGCGCGTGTAAATTTACACTGGCCAATGGAGCCCACTGCGCCGCGCACACCCAATGCGTCGCGCGCCTTCTGTATGGGTCACGCCACATAGTGCATTTTGCAGGAGGCTTTGGAGGCCTTCCCGGTGTTGTAAATAAGGCACAGGATAGCTCGTTGGAAAGGAATTTGAGTCTACTTTCCAACCCAACTAAAATGTTTCAATTTGGAGTTGATTTGCCTTGTCAAAAATCAAATCTCCCAAGACTGGTCAAAATGTGCCAAATGAGGCTGCCTCAAGGCAGAGTGCTGTTGCAGTCAACTTTTGAATTCTTTCCTCAACTCCAAATTGAGCTCATGATAGTTCAGTGGAAATATCGTTTTGTCTAGTTATCCTTTGACTCATCAAAAAAGTTATTTGGCCAACCAAGCTAGGAGAAAACTTGATTTTCCCAAGGTCGCTTCAGAGGTGCATCAATTCTCCTGAGGCGATTGTATTTTTGACATTTCTCTAAAACCATGACACCTGTGTAAAAAGTGAAGGAGGTTTTTCTTCCTTGGCCTATTGTGGACAAAAACCTCTCTTCGTTTTTCAAAAGTCATCTTTTATTGCTATGAAACATCTTTTTAGTGAAACTTATCCCGATG
Source organism: Pinus taeda (assembly GCA_000404065.3). Taxonomy (NCBI): domain Eukaryota; kingdom Viridiplantae; phylum Streptophyta; class Pinopsida; order Pinales; family Pinaceae; genus Pinus; species Pinus taeda. Next base: position 7,471 of record APFE030793433.1, read on the forward strand.
TGTGAAACAAGGAATTTTGTCAAAATGAAGCAAAATGAAGGGGATAAGGGGCTTCTAAATTCTTGGGGAAGTTTTGGGAAGTAGGGAGGGATATTAGGAAGTAGGGGAAAGTGGAATCTCAGAGATTGAGTGAGGGGAAATGGTCCAAAAGGGAAAAACACAGGCCTAGCCTAGAAAATTGCCAAATTGTGGCAAGAAACTAGGGTTTGTTCAAAAATGAGGAATTTGGGGGATCTCAGTGATGGGAAGTGTTTAACAAGGTACATTAATGATAGGGGAAAGTTTATGAACATCAGGATACAAGTTTTTCTAATGATTTGACCATTCAAGAGAAATTGCCTTCAAAACCCTAGGAGAGGGAAATGAACCTTGCCTAGGCATAACTGAGGCATGAACAAGGTGTGAAATGACCCAATGGAACCTGACATGATGATAAAAACCTTCTGAATGATGATAGAATCAACTGAATGGTGACATGGACCGACATTTGGGCAACTTTGAAAAGAGTGAAAGCAAACCCTAGACCTAATGCCTAGTGACCAATTTTGCTTGAAGACTCACTGAAATGACAAAAATTTGATTTTGACACCTTAAAATCACTTGTAAGAGCATTTTTGATCACTGGAGGAAGGCTATAAAGACTGACACTAACACATGTATTCATCTCCTTCTGTCATATATAGCACTGCTCTACCCACTACGCATGTTGACCTTGGATACGCTGCATACCACACTCTGTTTTTTACCATTTCGTTGAATGTATATCACTGGTATCATACCTCCCACTGCATACCACTGGTATCATACCATTGTTTCCTTGTTATATGCTGCCATGGTTTGGTGATATGCTGCCATGGTTTGGTGATATGCTTCCATGGTTTGAATCTACTCCTGTTTTTTTTTAACTGTGATATATGCATTAATATATGTGGTTTCATTAATATATGTGTTTTAATACATTTCCACAACCCGCATACCATATATCATTGCCTTACTGCCTCCCGATACTGCTCTCTGATGTTGTATATACCTCTGATATATACATATCATAACTATATTTTACTACAATGCAATTTTTTTCTTTTACACAACAAGTGCAAATTGTTTTACCAGTAGAAGAGCGATTTTTTTCCACAGTACATTGATTTTACAATGCATTTAATCATATCTATTGTGGGAGTAGTTCTCACTGGCAAGGAGAACTATCCTGAGTGGTCCCAGAAGATAAAACACATCCTCATTTTCAATGAGTTGTGGAAAGGAGTGTGCGTTGGAGATGGAGACAAAGAGCCAGAATAGCCTACCTCACACAAGGAGTTCGCCATTTGGGAAAATAAGAATAGCAAGGCCTATGCATTGATTGCAGCATCAGTAAATGAAAAGGTGAGTTGCCATATTTCGCCATTTTCAAATGCTTTCGAAGCCTTACAAAAACTGAAGGAACTCTATGACTCACACTCTGCACTTGAAGTTGTTCAACTCATGATTAAACTCTTCACCCTTGAATTACAAAATAATGATCCTCTTGCTCTTGCATCAGAAGTAAAATCTATAATGCATGATATTAAAGTCACTAACATTGAACTGGATATTCCTCTGATAGCTTTTCTCAAGGCACTTTATCCCACCTACTCAAATTATCTTGAGTCATTGCAAGCAAATGGAAACCTCAAAGATATTACCTTTGACTCCCTTGTGAAAAAAATTGCTGAAAGAGAGAAAGCTTTTGGGAAGAAGAGAACTCCTGAATCTTCTGAAGAGGCTGTGTGCCTTGCTCATAGAGAAAAGAAACTTTCTCAAGATTCTTCTAGAGGAAGAGGTGGTCGAAGAGGAAGAGGAAGAAATTTCAGAGGCTGGGGGGGCAGACACTCTCAAGGAGAAAAGTCAAATTTGCATTGTATACGCTACAAAAGAGATGGATCACATGATGCATCCACATGCAAGTTTCCTTGGGACAGAATTGAGCAGGAAAGAAACCAACCCAAAGGTAAAACTAATGACAGATACAAAGGTAAAGCACCTGAATCCACTCACTATGTTGTGGCACACTGTAATATTGGAGTAAATGAAGACTTATTTAATGCTTCACTTGCTTCTTGGAAAAATGATTGGTTGCTTGATTCAAGAGAAACTTGCCACATGACTTTTAGAAGGGATTTTTTTGAAGAATTTACTGACAATGTTGATGGAGCAGTATACTTTGCAGACAAATCAAAACTCAAGCCATCAGGGCTTGGCACAATTAGACTCAAATTGACTGGTCTTCCAGACTTTCTTCTACATCATGTTCTCTATGTTCTCTATCTCCCACAACTGAGGAGAAACTTGTTGTCCTTGGTCCACATCCACCAGCAAGGACACTCCATTCATATGTTTGATGGCAAGCTTGAGGTGAGAAAAGCATCAGATCACTCCCTTGTCATGATAGGGATAGAAGAAAAAATGCTTCTCAAGTTGCAGGGTACCTCTACTCGTGCACAAAATTTCTCATACAATTCTCATTATGAAGAAGGTACATTTCCATCAAGTTTATTATGGCATGCTATATTTGGACACTTGAACTATGACAACCTCTGCTTGTTGAAGAAAAATGGTGTTACTGGTTTGCCTACAATTCCTAGAAACTTAAGTAATGTGATGCTTGCATTCTAGGAAAGCATAACAAACAGTCTTTTCATGATTCACATTCAAGAGCACATAGAAAACTTGAACTCATTCATTCAGATTTATGTGGTCCAATGCATGTTCCTTCTGCAAATGGAAATAAATATATTATGACATTTATTGATGACTACACTAGAATGTGTTGGGTTTATTTATTGAAGAACAAATCTAATGCTTTTCAAACATTCAAGAACTTTCATACATGGATTGAAAATGATGCACAATCTCATATTGGCTCTATTCACACTAATAATGGAAAAAAATACACTTCAAATGATTTTGAAAACTATATTTGCCAACATGGGATCAAACATCAAACAACTATGCCTTATAATCCCCAACAAAACAGAGTAGCTGAAAGAATGAATAGGACAATCTTAAATATGGTACACTCCATGACGTTTTTCAAAAATGTAAAATTGGTGTTTTGGGTTGATGCAGTTCTATGTGTTGTATATGTAAAGAATAGATGTCCATCTAATGCTATTAGAAACAAGACTCCTTATGAAATTTGGTATGGGCACATTCCTTCGGTAAAGTATCTCAGGGTCTTTGGTTCCCCATGTTATGCCTTGATACCAAAGGTACATAGAAACAAACTTGGTGCAAGAAGTGGCAAGTGTATCTTCCTGGGGTATGCAAACACCTCCAAAGCATACCGTCTCTATGATGAAGTCAATAAAAATTTTGTTGTATATAGAGATGTAATCTTTCTTGAATCATCCAAAACTGACAATGTTGTTGAGCGGCAACTTGATCACTTGGATAGATTCGCAAATGCAAAATAATTTCAAGAATTTGATAATCAGATTCCACATCTTGAAGGGGGGACTCGTATATTAGATCAACCTGTGGAATCTTCCTCTGAAGCACTCTCTTGCGCACATGAAACTCCAACAATGGATGATACTTTGAGTGATGTGATTGATAGAATTGGGAGACTCAATACTGATTCAATCCCAACTCAATCAACAGAGTAGCCTAGACCATCTGAGAAAGGCCCCCCAAAGTGGCTGACAAAGACACTTGAAAGTGTTCATCCTGATGAGGTTGGAATGATAGGAACTAAAAATTCAAACCGGAAAAATGGAGGTGATGTAGATGACTCTGATTCACCTGCTGATATGGATGTTTCTTATGATTGTGAATTGAATTTGTCTACAAATTTTGAACCAACTTCCTTCAAAGAAGCTGCTTCTCATGATGAATGGAAAGAAGCAATGAAAAAGGAGTATGATGCCTTGATAAAGGATGGCACTTGGAAGCTGTTTGATCCTCCATTGGGAACCAAACCAATTGGCTACAAGTGGGTCTACAAGAACAAATATAAAGTTGATGGCTCACATGACAAGCACAAAGCCAAGCTTGTGGTAAAAGGTTTTGCACAGAAGGAAGGGGTCAATTATGAGGATATTTTTTCCCCCACAGAAAAATGGGCTACCATCTGGACACTCTTTGCCCTAGCAGCTCAAAACGGTTGGAAAATCCATGAAATGGATGTAAAAACTGCTTTCTTGAATGGAGATCTAAAAGAGAATGTTTTTATGTCCCAGCCTGAAGGATTTGCTGTAAAAGGACATGAACATAAATTATGCAAACTTGTGAAATCCTTGCATGGCCTCAAACAAGCACCGTGAGCCTGGTATGAAAAACTAACTAAGAATCTTCTAAAACTCAATTTCGAACATTATGCTCTAGATGATGCAATTTTTTTTGCCAAGAAGGTTGGCAAAACATTTGTATATCTTATTGTATATGTAGATGATCCTTTGATGACATGGAACAATGAGAGCTACATTGCATCCATAAAGAAGGAATTGAGGAAAGGTTTTGAAATGACTGATTTGGGCTATGTTCATTACTATCTTGGTATTGAAGTAACTCAACATCCAAAGTCCATATTCCTTTCTCAAAATAAGTACATTGTAGATCTGTTGAACAGGTTTGGCATGATAGAATGTGATCGTCTTACTACTCCAATGGAACAAAACTTAAAGCTCACATCCATTGAAGTAAAATAATTTGAGGATGCAACAAAGTATAGACAACTTGTAGGAAGTTTCAACTACCTAACTGCTACTAGACCAAACATTTCGTTTGTTGTTGGAATACTCTCCAGGTTTATGCAAAATCCTTGTGAGGTACATTGGTTTGTTGCAAAAAGAGTTCTAAAGTACTTGAAGGGAACTAAGACTTTGGAATCAAGTATACACAGGTGGGTGACTTCAGCTTGATTGGATACTCTGATTCAGACTTTGATGGAGACAAAGAAACTGGGGTATCTACTTCAGGTTATGCTATGAGTCTTGGATCAGGAGCTGTCTCCTGGAGATCACGCAAACAATCAGTTCCAGCAGATTCTACAATAGAGGCAGAACATGTGGCAGCAGTTGAGGCAACAAAAGAAATTGTGTGGCTCAGGAAAATTCTTGAAGATTTGCAGGTAAAACAAGTACAATCAACTCCACTCATGATTGAAAATACATCGGCAATAAAGTTGGCCAAGAACCCAAAGTTCCATGATCGAATGAAGCACATCAATACTAAATATCATCTGATTCAACATCATGTTGAGGCCAAAACAATCCATCTCTTCCATTGTTCTACTCATGAGCAAATTACAGACATCTTCACCAAAGCGCTTAGAAGAGAAAAGCTTGAAAGATTCAGAATGATGCTTGGACTCACTAACGTCCCTTCAGATTAAGGGGGGGAATGTTGACACCTAATCATAGGGATTGGGTGAACAACTGAAATTGGTGTAAATAAATAATAGAGAAGATGAAGAGTCATCGGGAGATGAACTAAATAATCTCTCCCTCTTTTATATAATAATGAACAACCTGAATGAATAATATCATTTGATTTGAGGATTTACCTCCTAGTTTGACACCTATGAACAAAAACAAGCAAACAAACAACAAAGCAAAGGAGAAGAAAAAGTAAATGCAAAAGAAAAGTGAGTAAGAAAACAAGCAAGCAAACAAACAAGCGAAGTGTTGGGCAGCAGATCCCCACATAGCAGGGTTTTGGGGCCTAGAGCTCGAGTTTTGGTCAATGTAATGTAAAGACCCTATGAAATGCGAGCGCAGAGTATAAGAGTCTAGGGTTGTTCACCCTAAAATAATGTAATTTAATGTTTAGTATGTCGGCCTACTCTAAGTATAAATAGAGTGAGGCTCTAAGTGTAAAGATAGATCAGAGTTTTTGGCAAGTAATAGATAGATGTGAACGCATGGTTAGAAGATAGACGTGGATCTCAAGGTATTGGGTGGTAGTGGTAGGTAGAGGCTCTGCATCGAAGTGCGCAGAGGCCTCGTAGAGTTCGCAGCTGAGTGTGCAAACCCCTGTAGCTGAGTGTGCAGACCCCTGTAGCTGAGTGCACAGGGCAGAGTCGGGTCTATAACTGAACTTGAGTATTAATAAAGATAAGATTGATTCAGAATATTTTGTGTCTGTTTGTAGATTTGTATTTCTATGTTTTGGTTATCTTTATGCATTTATATTGTTTTCGAGTACGTGCACTTATCTGAAAGTTGAATAAGTAATAAGAATATTGAGCCTGCACAAACTAAGTTAGGCACTAATATAATAGCACAGTAAGGACCGGATCGGAATAATACTGTATACACAAATGTGCGCATGGTTGCGAGGAATAGGAAGTTGCATGGAGCAGCGCAGTGCACAAATTAGGGTCGCGAACCTCGAGAACCTTCATCAAGACATCCTTAGGGTGAGGAAACTTGGTTCCAGCACCCTCCCATACTACTTCAGGTGAGACCTTAGTCCGCACTCTGCGGACTGTTGCCGAAAGGGCCAGTAGTACCAGGATTTTCTTGGCTAAACTCACTACTGAACCTGGGTCAGGCCCCATGTAGCCAATAAATGGCTCCATTGTTGGGACTGGCAACTGCCTAAGGGATGTCTGATCTCATGCCACTGGAACCCAACAAAGAAGGAAATTGAGGAGTGGTTGGACAAGAAAATTCATGAGTTCGCGACATAGGAAAATAGAACTCCGCAGGTATCTCAGAAAAGGTGGCTGGATCGTTACGTGTATATGGAAATCCACGAGATTTTCTTTGCATCCTTTCCCTCTAAACTCTATGAGTGGATTGTGAGATTAGCCGACAACCAGGGAAGGTGTAAGCTCGACCAACCGATAGTGTGGACTCTGGAATTAGTCTGCAGACTAAAGACATCAGAAGATAAGATCGCACAAGCTATGGACCATTGGCTCGACCGGATAATAGGGGGGTTTATCACTAAGTTTGCAGTAGACACGACCATGAGCTACAATGAAGTAGAACAACGTTTTCTCAAGGGACCACGAGGTAAGTATATTAAATCTTTGAATACCTTGATTAAGATGTTGTTATGTGAAAAGCGGGTTATGTGAATATATTAATGTTTGGAATGACATGGAGCAGGAAGATCTACAAAGGTAGCGGGGAATTAGGAAATAGTCCCTTAATTTCACCTTCGCAAGAGAGCAAGGAAGAGATCGCTCGGGTCTCTCTGAGAAGTGTGGTCAGTTTGATAAGGCAGCGCATTCTGTAGTTACCACCTCCACCCATGCCACCACGTGCTTCACCCCCCTCACCTCCATCTCCACCCACTCCACCCCCACCAACCCCATAGTTCAACATGGCGAGCGCAATCAAGCTCCCCGTATTCAGTGGAGTAGGGAATGAGGATCCGGACCAGTTCTGGTTCATGGTAAGAGTAGTGTGGGAAGCGCAAGGGGTCACAGATGACAACATTAAGAAGGCTACATTGTTGAGCGTTTTGCAGGATCACACATTGACATGGTATATCAAGCACTCTAATGACCACCCAAATGCAGGGATAGCAGAGATCCAGAACACGTTGAACAAAGAATTTAGCCGGCCAAAATCAGAGACACAGTGAATCATCTGGTTTAAAGAGATCGCAATGCTTCCAGGCGAGACCCCCTGGGATCTGGATCAATTGCTGAAGAGTACGATCCGCGAGGCTAATATGACACTAATGGATGCGCAACGCCGCGCATGGTTTGTGGCATCTCTGACACTGCACCTGAGGATGGTGCTGTCACAACAGAAGCTTTCAACCCAGGTCGAAGCACTGGAAATGGCAATTAGGTTGCATGAGACCCCAATACAAGATCCTGGATTGGGAGTTCAATAAATCCATGCATAATTACAAAATCTCTGCCTGCAAATGCAGAGCTTAAAGAAGGATAGGGCACCGCGGCCAAAGGCATGCGAGGAAGTATGGTGCATAAAATGCAAAGGCCAGGGCCATGACAAGGACCATTGTCCAGTATTCACGAACTACTTGGTAGGAGGGGGACCAATGTCGTTGATACCAGAAGCACAGGGATGGCTGAGTGCGACACCCGCATTATGGTGTGCGATCTATCAGATAGGAGGAAAAAACATGACGGATAATTGTCATTTATTGCAGAAGTATACACAGACTCCCCAATAGTTGTTTTGTAATTTCTGCAGGTTAGTAGGCCACAATGAGCGCACTTGTCTCAGTTACGAGTTAATGATGGATCGGACCCCAGCCTATAGGATGCAGATAAAAACTTGAGCCCTCGACCCAGCTGCGGGGATGGTGCACACTGGATTTCAGGGGTGAGGTCGAGGGCGGGGAGGAATGGGACCAGGAAGGGGCCACAGACAGTTGATTTGCTACAATTGTGGAGGACCAAGGCACTATGCCTACGACTGCACCAACCTGACAAGGGTATCCTATTTGTACTGTGCTCAGTTTGATCATGAAATTATAGATTTTCCTACGTTGATCACACAGATGCGCGAAAAAGGGGTACTCTAGCCTCCTTTGATTTAGAATATCCAAATGATGAGGTCTGAACCGTGCGAAGAAGACCCAAATGTGAACATGGTGCTCAGAAGCGGTGCAACCACAGGGGAGGATAAGGGGAAGTAGCCCGAGGAAGATACATGGGTTTGTAAGGCTCCTACAAAGGAACTTGAGTTTGACTTAAAACGCACAAAGGAGACGTTCATGGAAGCTAAGAAGAGCTTTGTGGAGGCCTCCACTTCAAGTAGTAAGGATCAACCAGAGCTAAGGATGGATCCTTTTGTGCTTACTACCTTTCTGGAGACATGCATGAAACTATTGCATGACAACAAGGCAATTAAGGGACTATAGTAGCTGATCACTAGGTGTGCGGGGGCAGGAGAACCACGCGTAGTCCGGAAATTGGGGAAGCATACATTGCACACTAGAAGGGAGATGAGGTTGATTGTGCAAATTGGTGAGTATGAAATGGATCAGGTAATCCTAGACCTAGGTATGGACACGAATGTATTACTCAAGCAAACATGGGAACCTATGAGCAGGCCCTTGTTGCAGTGGTCCCCTATTCAATTACGAATGGCGAGCCAATAGAAGATTTTTACCATGGGGAGGTTGCAAGGCATAATAGTTGATATCAAAGGCGCGATAACACAGATGGACTTTGAAGTAATAGAGATTGTTGATGATAGCAATCCCTATCCCGCATTGCTAGGAATAGACTAGGCCACTAATATCAATGGAGTCATCAACCTGAAGAAGCGAGAGATGATATTCGAGAAAAAGTCCCTACGCATAGTAGTCCTGCTAGACCCAGTCGAAGGAGCACGCTACACTGAACCTGTACGTGATGATGAGCTAGATTATATTTACAAGATAACTACGCGAGATCAAGATTGGGTGAATCCAACTGTAGATGGAAGGATCTTATGGGAGCATGCAAGTTCCTGCACCTCGGATTCAGACGAAGAAGATGAGCACTGGCACAATCGGTTGAACGAAGTGACAACGTTGAATTGAAACATGATGATTAGATCACTGCGTTGCGTAACAACACAGGCCCGAGATCTCCCAACATGTGATGGGTTGACAGTGGTGGATGAATTCTTGAGCAAGTTTGAAAGCGCAGTACCAGAACAATAGTGCCTTAATGCATTGAAGTGGGCACTGTGCACAACACCTGCGCGCTGGTGGCGAACACACCAAGGAAATTTTGAGGACTGGCGCAAGTGTAGAAGGATGATGCGCCTACAATTTTGGAAACCACAACTACGGATAGAAGATAAATACGATGGACGGGATGACCTGCACACACACCTCATGAAATGGACCAAGGCCTATGGGGAAGAACCACAACCTGAATGGGTACACTTATTCTACCATACCCTGGATGTCATACCCATGAATTGGTATACTGAGACGGAAATCCAACATGGTATGGGCGAATGGGATGTCTTGTAAGGAGATTTTTGTTAAAATTCACATTTGAAGACCGATGGTCAGATACTGTTGACGATGCGCTGCAAGTAGTAAAAGCCACCATTTTCAAAATACCATAGGAACCACTGCAAGTAGTTCAACCAGCATGGGCAACCCAGTTAAGCAATGCCCTAGAATGCTATAATGTGCAAGTAGAGGAGGATGATGATGACCGCCGAAATATTAATATTCCAGAAACTGAAGGTTGTTGCAAGGTTCAAGGACCATCAATTGAGGATCCCAACATCACTGCACTGCTAAAACAAAGCAAGTAAACATTGGCACAGACGCGGAGCCAAAGTACGCGACGCTTGGGGACTATTGGGACAATGCTACGGTAGATAAGGTTTCTGAGTTACTCCATGAATATCAGGATTTGTTCCTGACCAAAATCACAGACTTAAAGGGGATCATTGGCGACTTAGGGATGATGAAGATCACTATGAAACCAGATGTGAAGCCAGTTAAGCAACGACCTTAACGTTTAAATCCAAAGTATAAAGAAAAGGTCCACAGTGAATTAGACAAAATGCTCATAGCTTGTATTATTGAACTAGTGGAAGAATCCGAAAGGGTGAGTCCTATGGTAGTATAGGAGAAAAAACAGAAGGAAAAATTTAGAATATGCATGGACCTCAGGAAGCTTAACGTTGCCTGTGTTCATGATCCATTCCCAACACTGTTCACAGATGAAGTATTGGAGAATGTTGGCAGTCAGGAAGCTTACTCATTCACAGATGGCTTCTTAGGGTATCATCAGATCAAGGTCGCGCCAGAAGATAGGAGTAAGACAACCTTCGCAACTGAATGGGGCTGTTTTTAATACACTGTTATGCCCTTCGAACTGAAGAACGCACCAGCGATATTTTCGCACATAGTGGTGGCTGCGTTCAAGGAATACATCCACAAGTTCTTGGAGGTCTATCTGGATTATTGGACTATATTTGGGTTAGTTAAACACCATAGAACGAGCTTACATTTGATGCTGGATACTTACCTATGACACCAGATTGTGTTGAATCTTAAAAAGTGCACCTTCCTCGTTCCCTTTGGAAACTTGCTCGACCATGTGGTCTGCAAACAAGGCCTGATGGTGGACCCTGAGAAGATTATTGTTATTCTTAATTTGGAAGTGCTGCGAAGTGTCAAACAACTACGCGCTACTTTGGGGCACACTGGTTACTATAAAAAGTTTATCAAGGGCTATGCACAAATAACAAAATCAATGGAAAAACTATTGAAAAAAGATACTACATATTGTTCGAATGATGATTGTATGAAAAGTTTGGATGTTCTTAAGGAGAAAATGGCATCCGCTCCCATCCTGGTCTTCCCAAAATGGGACATAGAATTTCATGTATGTGTTGATGCATTGTGTATTGTGTTGGGAGTTCTACTTACACAGGAAGGCACGGAAGGCATGGATCACCCGATCACATTCACGATTCGGTAGTTGTCCAAAGCTGAAAGGAACTACTCTACTACTGAGCGCGAAGGGTTGGCAATGGTGCACGCGCTCCAGAAATACCGACACTATTTACTTGGCAGGCACTTCAAGATGTATACCGATCATTCCGCATTGAAATACCTGGTGAATAAGCCTGCGTTGGGGGGTACATATGTAGATGGCTGTTACTGTTTCAAGAATATGATTTTGAGGTCATCATAAAGCCGGGACGCCTAAATGTGGGACCATATCACTTATCATGAATTGAGACAGGCGAGGAGCCAACAAATTTGGTGGAGGGACTACCAAATGCACAGCTCTTTGTAGTGTGCATCACAGACGACCACTTCAAATATATAATTCATTTTTTAACCACAGGGACTACATTGAAGGAATATTCAGTCCAACAAAAGAAGGAATTGGTGGTGGGCACGATGGACTTTTTGGTCATCGCGGGGCACCTCTACAAAATGGGAAACGATGAGATATTGCAAAGACATGTACCTGAATTTGAATGAGGATAGATCCTCCCAAAAGCACACGGGGGGACTGTAGGAGGACACTATGCAGGAGGTGCAATTGCACAGAAGATTCTTCGTGCTGGGCTATGGTGGCCAACCTTGCATCAAGATTTGAAAGCACGTTGTCAGGCCTGCGACATATGTCAAAGGACAAGAAAACCATCACGAAGGGATGAGATGCCACTCACTCCATAGATGACGCTGCAACCATTCGAAAAAATGGGCAATCGACTTTGTGGGACTGATCAAACCTTAGGGAAAGGCGGGTGCGTGCTACATCATCGCCACAATAGAGTAAGTGAATCGATGGGTGGAAGCACAGCCGGTTAAGGATTGCACGACCGCTACGACTGCGAAATTTTTGTTCGACAATGTGTTGACACGGTTTGGTTGCCCGAAAATTTTAATGAGTGATCGCGGAACACACTTCCTGAATGAAACCATCAGCACACTCACCAAGGAGTTCCAGGTGTATCATCAACAAAGTACACCGTACCATCCACAAGCTAATGGGATAGTAGAAGAATTCAACAAAATTTTGGAGACTGCACTAACCAAAGTATGTAACGTGCAACGAAATGACTGGGACTTGCACATACTTGCCGTATTATGGGCATACAGAACCACGTTCAAAAAATTGACAGGTCAGACACCTTTTAGGTTAGTCTATGGCACGGAAGCAGTCATGCCAATGGAATACATAGTACCCAGTTTGCGAATAGCAGCACTTACATGCATGTTGAACCATGAAGCCTTGGAAGAGAGGCTCACACAATTGGGAGAACTCGAGGAAGAACGGTTTCTGGTGGGATTCCATCAACAGGTATAGAAACAACGCGAGAAAGCCTGGCATGATCACCATATCAAGTTGCACACGTTCAAGGTAAACGATTTAGTGTTTTCTGAGTTAGTAACCGTACAACCCACAGTAATACCCATACTCCGTCAACGTTGCAAGTCCCAACATGGATCCATCATCAGGACTATTTTCGAATGTTGATAGTAGAAGAGCTAAATTGCGAGATTTAAATAGTTATGAGGTGAGTTATTATGATTTAAGGAAAAATGAAGGTCGACTACTTAATAATTAATATTATCCAAATATTTAGGTTTTTATCAAATTAGGTTTTTTATTTTAATTCTAATTCATATAATTTTAATTTTAGTGTTATTGTATGAAAACAAGTTTGAAAAATTTCCTGGAAAATTCGAAATGCATTGGTTGGGACCATATGTGGTAAAAGAGGTCATAGACGGAGGCGCGGTCTAGCTAGTCAAACTTAATGGAGAACCCTTTCTAGGAAAATTAAATGGCAGTCACCAGAAGCCTTACACGGGTGGGCCAACTATCTGACTAACCGACCAAAGCACAGTCTTCGCGACTCGAGAAGTTCGACAAAGGTGCAGGATTATAAACACAGGTACTAGAAGCCGACATCAAAGTAGAGAATCAAGTCAGATGCAGATGATTCAGAAGCAGAAATGGAGCATATTCAGCCGACGACAACATGGTGCATTGTGGACCTTCGCACCGCACAGGCACAGTTGGATGGACTTTGTGCATAGATCGTCGCACTAGCAGAGTGACTTGGGATGAGTCACGATGATTGTTTTGGGGGCCTGTTGGGCAGTGGATCCCCCCATAGTAGTTTTTTGGGGCCTAAAGCCCGAGTTTTGGTCAATGTAATGTAAAGACCCCACGAAATGCGGGCGTGGAGTGTAAGAGTCTGGGGTTGTCCGCCCTAAAATAATGTAATTTAATGTATAGTATGTTTGCCTACCCACGGTCTACGGACCATGGGATTGTATAAATAGAGTGAGGCTCTAAGTGTAAAGATAGATCAGAGTTTTTGGCAAGTAATAGATAGATGTGAGGCATGGTTAGAATATAGACATGTATCTAAAGGTATTGGGTCGTAGTGGTAGGTAAAGGCTCTGCAGTGAAGTGCACAGAGGCCTAGTAGAGTCTGCAACTGAGTGCACAGACCCTTGTAGCTGAGTGCACAACGCAGAGTCGGGTCTGTAATTGAACTTGAGTATTAATAAAGATAATATTGATTCAGAATATCATGCGTCTGTTTGTATATCTGTATTTCTATGTTCTGGTTATCTTTATGCATTTATATTGTTTTCGAGTACGCACGCTTATCTGAAAGTTGAATAAGTAATAAGAATATTGAGCCCACACAAACTAAGTTAAGCACTAATATAATAGCACAATAAGGACTGGATCGGAATAATAATGTATTCACAAAGGTGCACACGAGTTGTGAGGAATAGAAAGCTGCGCGAAGCAGCGCAGGGCGCAGATTAGGATTGTGAACCTCTAGAACCTTCATCAAGACATCCCTAGGGTGCGGAAAACTGGTTCTAGCACCCTCCCATACTACTACAGGTGAGACCTCAGTCTGTGCTCCGCGGACTGTTGCCGAAAGGGCCGGTAGTACCGGGATTTGCTTGGCTAAACTCACTGCTGAACCTGGGTTAGGCCCCACGTAGCCAACATGAAGTAAATCAGAAGTAGAAGTAAATGCAAAAAAAAGTGATTATGAAAACAAGTAAGAAGACAGACGAACATATAAAGCAAGAAAGAAAACATGCATGCAAGGAAGAAAACTGAAAGAAAACGCTACTCCTACACCTAAGCTAACGGTGCATGGGCCTAATCACATGAAGTGATATTTCTAATGCAGCCACTGGTGCATTGGTTGACCCATGTTGGTGAAGGCATGGTTTGTGAGCAACATGGTTGTGTGCACCAACAAACAAGAAAGATGTAAGAGTGAAGACAAACACACTCAAAGCATACAAGCATCCACGGAAAACAAAATGAGTGGAAGTGCATGACATGCAGCCTATGGACATACCATGATGTTGTGTGAGACTACATGCAAAGTTTAAGCATACGCACACTCTTGACTATGATATGGAAGCATATGTGAGGAAGGTAGACCACCTATGCTGCACAAGGGTGCTTGCTGAGTAAGATTCCTCCAATGCATGAGAAATGGGATCATGTAGTTCGAGTGGAGGAAGTCAAATCTAAGTCTTAGATTGATCTTCAATGCATATAGATGAGTGATGAGGAGCCTTATATGTTTGAACAATTTCCTGATCAGAAGTGAAACCAAACTCAGGACAGCGAGGACTTGACATAACCATCAACTCAGGCTGAACTTCCAAGACAGTCTGGGGGGTTTCCGACTTCATTGACAGATGGATCATCATAGACTAGCAGCTTAAATGGGTTAACAATGATTGAATCAACATCGTGATCAAATGAATAAGTGAAAATATCATGGCAACTAAGATCATAAAATGCAGGATGTTGTTCGACATCCCCATGATTCGATGAATCACACAGAGGAGTAGATGAGAAGCAAGAATGTTCATCCTCTGTGTTTCCAGAAATGGTAGATGAAAAATCAAGTGGACGTTCAAAGAATGATCGGTTCTGTCCGTTGTCATATGATGGATTGACATCCAGTGTATCCTGCAAATGATCAACAATGCATGCTTCCATGGTTGGAGGTACACATGAAAAATCAGGGATGGAAAGATCACCAAGGAGGTCAGGAAAAAACGGAGGAGGTACAGATAGATAGGGATGGTCCTCTGCTGCCTGTGGATTTTCAAGCTCCCATTCATTCTCTTCATGAATGTTAGCGCATGTTGGTTGTGCAACACCAACTCCATCAATAGATTGATCCTCATTCAAAATAGGTGTAGAGTTTGGAATGAAAGAACACAAGACAATGTCATCCAGAGGATTATCCCAGTTTGAAGATGGAGGTTGAGGTACAAAATACATGTGGCAAGGTATGGGACTCACAACCAAGTCTGCACAAAAATCGGAAGGAGCGATGTCGAGAGGATAAGATGGTTGAATAGTTGTATGTGCACGCTCTCCCACATCACTCTGTGATGATGGAGTTATTTGATGAGGGGACGACGGACAATCACTTGTGACAGTGACCGTGTCCATTTGTGATTGTGCAGCTCCATCACCAAAGTATGCTAAGCAGGGTTTAAGCTTGAACTTCTTCTTGGGATTAACAGATTAGACAAAGCAGTATTTGAATCTTTCCACAAGATACTGAAAATTCATCTGACTTTTCGAGGCTTCAAACATTAATAGATGGAAGCACTCTAAAAACTCCATAGATGATTCATGTGGGGCCTTCCGTTGTTTTAACAATTTTTTATCAAACACTTCAAGATCAAAATGGTGGAAAATAGATCTGATTAGATCCCTGAATTGCTTGCATAAGTGCATGGAGTTATGAGGTAGTGTGCCATACCATTGTGATGGGTGGTCGCGAAGTGTGTGTGTGAGCAGTGAATAGACCTATATTTCATTAAAATATTCCATGCCCTACATGAAGGCATGGAAGTCATCTATGTGCTCAGGAAAGACCACTTCGCCATCACCATCATATGTGAGTTATGACAAGTGATCCCAGAACTCCCTCTCGATGTGAAAGGTATGCCCGTTGGACAGACATTTCGGAGGGAGAACTATAACAAACTCCATGATAGATGTGCAAATATTCAAAATAGATGATGAGGGCTCAACTTGTCATCTGGCCCTCCTTCAAGTGCCAAAAATGTTGATGGTGTTGGACCCAGCAACATGTAAGGGGATCTCCCGGGTGAGAAGTCCCAATTAGACGTCAAACCGTTTGGTGTAGGAGTCCGAGCAGTGGGTCGTATGGTAATGCCTTGACCGTGATTTTCTGCAGAGGCAAGTATGATAACTCTATTGGTAGCAAGGGTGTGACAATTGCAGTGAGCTAAGGAAGGTGCATGAGAGGTTCTAACATATGGGGGTTGAGATGAGTGCGCCCCTTGGAAACTATGATAGCCCGTAGTTAAGAAGGGAACACACGATCAAAGATGCATCACAACATCTAAGGCAAGTTAGCTAGCACTCCAAAGTAATGGTTAAACAATCAACAAATTTCAAAAAGATTCATACATACATACATACATAGCCATACATGAATGTGTAAGTAAACAGATACATATATCATTTAGAGTAAACTAGATAGCATAGAATACAATACAACATATGCATGAAACATGTTGGCTCTTGTTATAATAAGAAGTGTAAGTTCCAGTCATACAATACTTCCATGTCTAACCACTAGTTCCGACAGTGGAACATTATAGCCACAACCACCTGCTCCTCCAAAGAGATGTACTAGCTCTATGTAGTGGAGAAGCCAAGGCTCATTACAATATTGTCCAAGCTCTCACCAAGATAGTCTTATCGAAATCTTGGTTGACCAAAAGCCTCTACAATGAGTTATGAGGTTCTATTTATAGCAAATGGTGGGGTGACCCTTGACATTATCCTTTGTAATAGTTTGTCTACTCTCATGACTCTTCATCTACTCTATGATTGTTACATCCAACTATTGACACTTGAACTTATGCTTGACAAGACATTACATTAGAATGAACATGTGCTCATGTGAGACAAAATGGCTTGAGTAAGCAATGCAAGACATCACTAACATTCAATCTATTGTGATGAGACCAACTCTTTGACATGCTTGTGATGGTGTGCATGTGCTCCATGGTGACATCTTGTTGAAACAAACTCTTGCCTCCACTGCATATCAATGCATTGATGTGGCTCCTCCATCCAACTCATCTGCTAACATGCACATGGTCTTCTTGGGTGTGGCCGCACCATCAACATACTGATGCATAGTATCCGTGTTGATCTTCTAGTGTGTGCTAGTGGTCATGCTCATAAACTACCAACTACATATTTAGATCCAGTTGGAATTGCTTCTTGTCTTTGCCTCGGTGAGTGTGCTGAATAGGTGGGATTGCATGCGTGTGCACAATGAAATGCATGTGATCAACAACACTGCTCACTATGTCTACTCCACGCCAGTTCTTGGGATGGATCTTTAACTTTTATGGGTGCAGTTTCATCTGTGAGTGCATGTTGCGCCCATTGTTGTACCTATTCCTGCTACAACCCATTCTCTCGTTTATGCAGCTCATGTTCTTCCTTGAGTTGCTGCTTCAGCACATGCAACTCCTTCTCTGTTCTGTTCTCTGCCTTCGCGTGATCTTCATGTCGGGTTGTCACCTCCTAGCCTGAGTCTCCAAAGTTTCTTTCATCACAAGTGGATCCGCTTGAGCTTGCAACTTTGTTCTGCCTTTGTGTTGTCAACAACCTTCCTCTTATGTTCGTTGCTTTTGGTATGCTGCCTTCAGTTGTTGTTGATGGTGTTTCTCATTGTGATTCTTTTGCCATCTTATCTTGATGTCATTTTCTATGAAGAACTTGATGTCTCCATAGGTAGGCAAACTCATAAACACTTGCTTGGCTGCAACCCATGTTGTGCTATCAATGGTGTCCTTTGAATTTACTCTCATGAAGGCCATTGTAATTATGCTGCTGAGAGATAGATGAACACATGTGATGCTTGTAGACATAGCAACACTCATGGAAAGTAATCTGTCAGTCGAAAACCGAAACAAACTTGAGGACTGAATTTCAACATACTTGTGTGGCTGATCATGAAGGTTGTGCAATTTCCATCAGGAGGTCAGGAGACTGACTTCCAAGAATGTGCAAGGCACAGTCTAGGCTGTTAGGAGGCTTAATGGCTACTGGAACTGTGTAATTCACATTCCATCCTGGTTGCTGACTACTGGAAATGTGCAATGCGCAATCTTAGCTAGCAATGGTTGTAGGCTCAGTGACTGCATTGCATAATTTTCTAGGCCAATAGTCACTGTCCCTCAGAATTGCACAATGCAAGGTTGGTGGATAGTCATTGGGCATAAATTCACATTTCCTTAGAGGAAGATAGAGCCTTCCCAGGATTGCGCAATGTTGTCTTAGTGAAGTAGAGTCCCAACCAAGGATGCCCAGACCCACTGACGGGCAACTGAAAGACAATGTGAATATGAATGCATGGTGATACTAAGTGTAAGCATAATTAAATGATCATATATGCAAATAGTTGATGAAAGATTGAGAAAAAGAAACAACATGCATGTGGGTGAGGCGAGTTGACGAATCAACAACCGTTCATGAAAAATAGTTTCATGCATGTGACAACAGTGAGATGTTAATGAAAACTGAAATGGTGCTAGTACAAGATAGTATGAATCAAAACGACAACAAGAACTCATTGAAATCAAGTAGACAACATTCATACGAAGCGAAACACAAAAAGCACCAGAAATGCAACACAAGACATGGAAGGTTGGCTTACCCAAAAACAGTTGAGTTGACTATGCTGACGACTCCTAGATGTGATGTGGGATGTTAGAGCTGCAAGGTTGATGTGAGGAATGAGCTTTGTAGTGTCTAGTTCATGAGTTTTGATAAAATCAATGATGTGACGCGCATGCCACAATTCTAGTAAGAGCGACACTTGGTGGGAGGTTTCCGAAATGATCCCTTAGCCCTCTATTCCACCCTTCAATTCCTTCCTGAAAGGGTACAATTGGCTTTCGCGCAGCCCTAACCTACGGCTTAGGGACTTTTGCGCTGCTAAGACAGTGCACTGTGATATATCCCAAACTAGGCTAAGTGTCTTACTTATCTTATTAACTGGTCTTAGTTAGCTTAATGTAAATAGATGTTCTTAATTGTGTTCACTTAATCAATACATTTACATACATTCATGCATCATATAAGCATTATAAGTGAAATTCATACCCAATATAACATATGTGTAAATAGGAAATAAAGATGCAAAAATTATAGAATCCTTCTCTTTATCGACAATTCTGGACAATTACAGACTTGACTCGCCCTGCACACTCAACGGCAGGGGTTCGCGCACTCAGCTGCAAACTTCTAGGCCTCTGCGTACTCAGCTGCAGAGCCTCTACCTATGTTACAACCCAAAATTAGACTTCTACTTCAGAGCTATCTCTCATACATCATATCTTCATTACTTCATTCATTGATTCATTCTTATAACTACTTAGAGCTTAGCTCTATTTATACAATCTCATGTTCCGCAGACCATGGGTAGATCTCTTACAACCGACATTACATTTCCAAAATAAGGGTAAACAACCCTATGACTCTTTAACACCTACGCGCTCCGCGACCACAAAATGCGAAGTCTTTACACTTGGATTACAAAATTTGACCAAAATATGGGCTTTTAGCCCAAAAACTGCCCTTGGGGGACCTCGCGCCCAACAAGGCCCCAACACAAACACCGTGGCTCACACTTGAGTCACTCTATAGGTGCGGAGATATTATTGCGAAGACCTCCCAGCTCCATTTGGATCATCACAACTTCGACAGCGCATTGAGCGACTGGCTGCTGACTTCTTCCACTCGTTGTTCGGTGACTGTCGCTGAGCTGCTACCCTAAATCTTCTGCTGAGTTTCCTACAGTGTTGCGAGCTTTCATTTAATGGAAATTGTGATCATATATGCTTGGTCTATCTATGGCTATAGGCGTGCTAGCGTAACCGTCTTTGCGTTGTCGCGAACCCTGTGACACTTCGGTGCTTCGCGTAGTCTTGATATCACGTAGCTCCCCAACCTAGGTAGTGTATTTTATAGTCCTACGCCACCTTTCAGTTGCCTAGAGTGCTAAGATTGTGCTACTTTCATGTCATCACATGGCCAGATCGTCAGTTTATGACTTCAAGAAAATTCTATTCACCTTTCCTAGGAAGGGTTCTCCATTTAACTTGACCAGTTGTATCGCGCCTCCGTCGGTAATCTCCTTAATAAGATACGACCCTAACCAGTGTATCCTAAATTTTCCAGGGAATTGATCAAACTTACTATCATACAACAAAACCAAATCGTTTACCTTGAATGTGTGCATCTTGATGTGTTGATTGTGCCATGCCTTTTCGCACTACTTCTGAACCTGCTAGTGAAATCTAGCCAAAAATATTTCTTTTTCGAGTTCATCCAGCTGCGCTAGCCTCTCTTCCAGGGCTCTACGATCTGTCATACCTGTGAGAGTTACTATGCGTAGACTAGGCATGATGTATTCCATAGGCATTATGGCTTCCACACCATAGACAAGCCTAAAAGGGGTTTGTCTCGTCAGCGTTTTGCATGTTGTCCAATAAGCCCACCATATTGTAGGTATGCATAGGTCCCAATCACTTCACTGAGAATTGCAAACCTTGGTTAGCGCATTTTCAAGCAATTTGTTAAACGCCTCCACTGTCCCATTAGCCTGTGGGTGATAAGGTGTACTATTTTGGTGATACACCTGAAACTCCTGAGTTAGTGCGTTGATCGTCTCATTCAGGAAGTGCTTACCACGATCACTCATCAAGATATTTTGACATCCAAATCATGCAATACATGTTCAAATCTGAACTTCACGGTAGTCACACCCATGCAATGCTTCACCGGTTGCACTTCTACTCAATGAGTCAAATATTTCGTCGCAGTGATAATGTACTTCACACATATCTTCCCTTGTGGCTGAATGGGTCTTACAAAATCTATTTCCCACTTTTTGAAGGTCGCAGTGATAATGTACCTCGCGCATATCTTCCCTTGTGGCTGAATGGGTCCTACAAAATCTATTGCCTATTCTTTGACATACATCACACGCCTTGCAATATGCTTTTCAATCCTGATGAAGTGTTGGCCACCACAACCTGGCACGTAGAATCTTCTGCATGGTTGCTCTTCCTGCATAATGTCCTCCCGCGGCACCCCCATGAGCATCCGTGAGGATGCTGCTTTGTTCAAACTCAGGTACATACCTTCGTAGTATCTCATCATTCCCCATCTTGTATAGATGTCCAGTAATGACAGAAAAATCTTCCACAAGCACCACTAATTCGTTCTTTTACTAGATAGAGTATCCTTTCGGTGTAGTTCCCATTGTTAGGAAATGTATTATATCCTCAAAATGACCATCCATGATATGCACTACAAAGAGTTTCACGTCAGGCAATCCTTCCTCCAAGTTAGTAGGTTCGTCCCCTATTTCGATGCGTGACAGATGATCTAGTCCCGCGTTCAATTGTGCAAGCTTCACAACAACTTCAAAATCATACTCTTGGAACAATAAGAGCCATCTACATATTCGCCCCCCCAACACAGGCTTATTGACTAGGTACTTCAGTGTGGAGTGATCCGCATACATCTTAAAGTGGCCTCCTAGCAAGTAGTGTCGGTACTTCTGGAGCACATACACCATAGCTAGACCCTCGCGTTTAGTGGTAGAATAGTTCTTTCCCGGTTTGGCAAATTGTGCGTGCAGATCATCCTACCCATCATACTTGTCTATTAGTCACATTTTAGGCTTCCCAAATCATGCTCTCATCATCCTCATACATTTGCGCCAATCATCAAAGATTCTCTTGTGCATACCCCACCATCTTGCGGGCGTAGCGCGTAGTGCCCAGTGCAAGGCCTGGAAGCGTTGCTTTTCTGGCACCTCCCTTTCAAATGCATCCAAAAAGATATCTACCTCATTTAGGCCATCATAAATAGGCATATTTCCTTCCTCTAACAACACACAGCACAGCGACCAGGTCATCATGTTGCAGTTCAGCGTAGTTACTTCAAGTAACTGATTCTACCAGTGTTCTATTTCTTCGTCGGAATTCGAAGTGCAGGAACTCTTGCAGTCCCATGTAATCCATCCATCCATGGTGGGATTCACCTAGTCTTGGTCTCATGTTGTTATCTTATAGATGCATTCGAGATCATCATCACTCTCATAATCACAGACTGGCTCTGTATAGTGTGATCCTTCAGCAGGATCTAGGGGTATTATTATGCATAGTGATTTCTTTTCAAACATCATCTTTTGCTTCTTTAGATTGACTACCCCATTCATATCAGTAGCACAGTCAATTCCCAGGACCGCAGGGTAGGGATTGTTGTCATCCATAATCTCTAGTAGTTCAAAATCTTCCAGTGCGCTCGCTCCCTCAATATCCACGGTGACCCCTGCAGCTGCCCCATGGGTATGATTTTTTGTTGATTCGCCATCCTTAGCTGAATCGGAGACCATTGCAACATAGGTCTCCCCATTCACTCCCATGTCTATTTCAATAGAACATTCGCATCTGACCCCAAGTCCAAAATGACCTGATCCATCTCGTATTCTTCGATCTGTGCGGTGAGTCTCATTTCACACCCCTTCATTGTCTTATGCTTACTGATCTTTCGCACTACACGCGATTCACCTGGCACAGTTCCAGCGCATCTATTGATGAGTTCTTTTAGCCCTTTCATAGCCTTAGTGTCACACAGTAGCTTCATACAGGTTTCCAAGAAAGTTGTGAGCATAGAGGGGTCCATATTCAACTTGAGCTTATCCTTGCTTCCTGAAGTGGAGGCCTCAATGAAGCTCTTCCTAGCCTCCATGAAGGCTTCATGAGAACCCTCCAAATCGAACTTAGTCTCTTTTGTCGAGGCTTTGCGAACCCATGTACTATATTCCAGCTGTTTCCCCTTGTCATCTCTCGTCGCGGTTCCACTATGGAGCACTATATTTACGTTCAGATCTTCCTCACATGGCTTAGATCTCATCATCTGTAGGTTCTAAGTCGAGGGAGGTGGTAGCGCCGCTTTGTCACGTATCCTAGCTATCAGCGTAGGACAATCTTTTGTTTCATGATCAAACAACGTGCAATACTTTCACGATAGATGCATTGGATTAGTGCAATCACAAGCATAGTGTCCTAACGCTCTGTAATTGTAGAAAATCAACTGTCCTCAACCTCTACCAGGTCCTCCTCTGCCTCAGCCTTGTCCGCGCCCCTGAAATCTTGCCCGCACCATCCCTGTATTCTGGTCAAGGGGCCGCGTTTCGGCCTAAACACTATAGGCGGGAGTTCTATCCATCATCAATTCATAGCTCCTGCAAGTACGCTCATCATGTCCTACCAACCTACAAAAGTTGCAAAACAACTGTTGTGATGATTGTACATACTTCTGTAACAAGTGGTAGTTATCTGTGGCATGTTTTCCAGCTACCTGACAGATAATGCACCATAAGGTAGGCACCACACTAGGTCCTGCTTGAGCTTCTAGCCTTAAAGGCATTGGTCCTCCTCCTGCAAGGTAATTCGCAAAGACCGGGCAATGGTATTTGTCATGACCCTGACTATTTCATTTCAAGCACCATATTTCGTCACGTACCTCTAGTCGAACCATCATGTCCTGCTTTAGACTTTGCATCTCAAGGCATAGATTCTTCAGCTATGCATGGATCTGCTGGACTCCTAGATTAGGATCCTGCATCGGAGTCTAATGTAGTCTCACGGAAATCTCCAAGGCCTCTGCCTGAGTTTTTATCTTCTGCTACGACAACGCACTCCTTAAGGGTGGTAGTAACAAAGCCACAAACCACTCGCGATGTTGTCCATTTGTCAAATTCATGTTGGCTTCATGGATCATACATTTCAGCCTCTGATCTAGTTCCTAAGGCGTATCGCTTGGTTGCATCACGATCTCTTTGAATCCCACAATTGACTGCGCCTCAGATTTACGCCTACCAAATTCCCTATTTAGTGTTGCTTGGATGTCTGCCACTCTAGCATTCAAGTTATCGTTGGAGTACTTAATATACCAGGTTAGCGTACAATCTTGCAGAGCACTAACCAGTGTCGATTTCTTTATATGATCATATGTAACACCTTGAACTTCCCATACAACACTCACAATGAACCAGAATTAGTCTGGATCCTCATTTCCCAAGCCTTTGAACAAAGGCAGCTTCACTATATTAGCCATAC
Source organism: Pinus taeda (assembly GCA_000404065.3). Classification (NCBI taxonomy): domain Eukaryota; kingdom Viridiplantae; phylum Streptophyta; class Pinopsida; order Pinales; family Pinaceae; genus Pinus; species Pinus taeda. The sequence goes on from APFE030793433.1 coordinate 32,122, forward strand.
TGAATCGCGGTGGAGGTGGAGGTGGTACGGCTGAAGTTGGAGGCAATGGCGATGAAGTCAGAGGTGGTGTGGGTGGATCTGGTATTCGCGAGAATCATTGTCTTATCAACTGAATAACGCTTCTTGGAGAAACATTCACTATTCCTTCTTCGTCTCTTCACGGAGGTGAAATCAAGGGGTTATACTCTGGACCCTTATTTCCTTCATTTATGTAACTTTTTCCACTTCATGTAGTCTCGAACATCAAGGTAGTTGCATAACCCATTTTTCACACAACAAAATTTTAATCCAAGTATTGAAAGATTTTACATACTTACCTCGTGGTCCTCTGAAAAAACGTCACTCTTCCTTGCTATAGTTGATTGAGGTGTCGACCATGAATTTAGTCAGAAATCCTCCTATGACGTGAACGAGCCAATGATCGATAGCGCAGGTGATCTTATCCTCCAATGCTTCCAACCTTCGCACTAGCTCTGTGGTCCACACAATAGGATTGTCAAGTTTCCACCTTCCTTGGCTATCTGCTAGCTTCGTGATCCACTCGTATAACTCAGTAGGAAATGAGGTGAAAAAGATTTTGTGGATCTCCATATACAGGCATTGGTCCAACCACTATTCTTTTGATAGTCACGGGTTTTTGTTCTCTTGTGTTGCGAACTCGTGGATCCTTTTATCCAACTAGCCTTTGATTTCTTTCTTAGTTGGATTCTAGTGATATGACATCACACATCTCTTATGCAGATTCCAGTCCCAACAATGGAACCATTTTTTGGCTTGAGGGGGCCTGACCCAGGTTCAGCGTTAGTTATCCAAACAAATCCCTACACTACTGGCCCTTTCGGCATCAGCCCGCAGAGCATGGAATGAAGTCTCACCGAAAGCAATATGGGGGGATGCTGGAACCAAGTTTCCTCACCCTTGAGATGGCGTGATGTCGGTTTGTTCCAGCTATACCTGCCTTCACACAGGTTGCTTAGCCCTCTGTTCCACCCTTTAGTACCTTCATTAAAGGGTACAATTGGCTTTCACGCAGCCCTAACCTGCAGCTTAGGGACTTTCGCGTTGCTACGGTAGCAAACTGTGATATGTCCCAAACTAGGCTAAGTGTCTTACTTATCTTATTAACTAGTCTTAATTAGCTTCGTGTAAATAGATGTTCTTAATTACGTTCACTTAATCAACACATTTACATATATTCACACATCATATAAGCATTATAAGTGAAATTCATACTCAATATAACAGATGCGTAAACAGGAAATAATGAACGCCAAAATTATAGAATCCTTCTCTTTATTGACAATTACAGACTCGACCCACCCTCCGCACTCAGCTGCAGGGGTCTGTGCACTCAGCTGCAGACTTCTAGGCCTCTGCGCACTCAGCTATAGAGCGTCTACCTATGCTACAACCCAAACTTAGACTTCTACTTTAGAGCTATCACTCATACATCATATCTTCATTGCTTCATTCATTGATTCATTTTTCTAACTACTTAGAGCTTAGCTCTATTTATACAATCTCATGGTCCGTGGACCATGGGTAGATCTCTTACAGCCGACATTACATTTCCAAAATCAGGGTGGACAACCCTATGACTCTTTAACACCTACGAGCTCCGCGATCACAACATGCGGAGTCTTTACACTTGGATTACAAAATTTGACCAAAATATGGGCTTTTAGCCCCAAAACTGCCCTTGGGGGATTTCGCACCCAACATGAATCTATATCCACATAGCTAATCTACACAAATTTTTTATGATTGTTCGATAGCATCATCATATTCTATTGTCTCCTCAAACTTACCTTACCAACATAAATCATCAATGCCATTCAAAAAAATAGTGAAGGCACCATTCGAGCATGTGCATACCCATAATCTAGGGTAGAATTCATTGAAGGTTGAACTCTTCCTCCTTTTTTGTCTTGTTGGCATCATTTTCCCTATAGATGGATGAGGGAACCACAAATTGCATAGATGTTTATGGCAGGAAGATTGTACTGCAAGATAACCAAGTTTATGGACTTTTCTTGTTTCTCCTCTTTGGATGGTTCAGTGATTATGATTGGCACAAATTTTGTCACCATATTTCTTGAATGAAGCTAGATCTCAATACAAGCTAGAGCATCTTTTCTTTGACCTAAAAATGTAGCATCAACAAATTCAAAACTTTTGCTACTAATGCAAGTATTAACGTTTCATTTATTTTAGTGCAGATGCAATTGTGTTCTCCAAAAAAAATTATTTTGGACAAATTTATAGCTTGCATTCTTTACCTGACTATTGAATGCTTTGTATATTTTTTTGCATGATGGTTAAACCACACGCAGAGAAATTTTAGCAAAGAAACATGAAAGCAAAAATTCCTTCTTGTCAACATAGTTGCAAATATTGATAGTGATCATGACAAACAAGACAAGCATGTACAACATAGTCATTGTGGTGCTAAACTTGAGTTAATATAATAGTTTTTGTAAGTTATCTAACTCAATTTTTTGTCATTCTTCATGCCTAAAATGTTCTTTTTGACAAAAAATTATAGCTTTTGCATTCTTTAATTTGTAAATTAATTTGTCCCAATGTTTTTTCATTCTTCATGCTTAAAATATTATTTTGGACAAAATTTTATACCTTTTGCATTCTTCCTTGACTTATATTAATTTTTTCATGATGATTAAACCACATGCAGAGCAATTATATGAAAACAAAATGAAAATAAAAATTCCTTATCAATAGAGCTCTCTGAAAAGTTGCACAACTTCATGTCCATGTTGATAGTGATTATGTTGAACTCGACAAGCATGTGCATGATATTCATAGTGGTAGTGGCGTTGAACTCAAAGTGAGTACTGTGAAACAACAAGCAAGTAAGTACTATTCAAGTAAGTAATTATTGTTTCATTATGTAAATAAGGGTAATCATTACCTATGTGGTAGAAGTTGGTTAAAATAGTAGTGAAGTGTAATTAACTAGTATAGATAAATTATGGAAATAAGGGTAATCCATATAACTTATAGATGGAATATTAGAGCTTACTTATAATAAAGTCTAATGATCCATTGATATGGAGGATTAACACGCTGTGGAATATGGTTCAAGCTTGTATGCTCTCCTATCAAACTCAAATCACATGCTAGCTATCTACATAATTAAGAATAATGGTTAAGTAAGATAGGCAATTGGTACCATTAAAGATCATACCCAACTTAAAGTGGTCTATCTCATAAAGCTTAATATAGGTAATAACATAAATATGGTACTGATACTTCAAAGGGCCTAGTATAATTATCAACTTTAATTAGCTAGATATTTAAGCAATGGGATAAATACTAGTTAGAATAATAGTGAAGTGTAATTAAATAGTATACATAGATTATGGAAATAAGGGAGAACATATAACTTACATATGGAAGCTTAGATCTTAGTTGTAATAGAGTGTATTTTTTCCATTGATATGGAGGCTTAACACGCTATGGAATATGGTTTAATCTTGTATGATATCCTATCAGACTCATATCACATACTGGCTATCTACATTGATTTTCTTTTTTTTTAACAATAACCAAGAATTTTATATTAAAAGGGTTGAGTGTTAAAATTAGAAGTTACATGCCATTGATATTAGGAGATACTCTCTCCATGATTCTTATTTCAAATTTTTTTCCATTCTCGTGAGCCAAAAATTGAATTTTTTTTGCCAAAATGAGTATTTATATTATATAGAAAAAATTGTGCTTGTTCACAAAGATACACAAGTATTAAATTTTTTTCATAGATTTGAGGTTTCTTATGATGTATATTAGTTACAAAAACTTCTATTACATCACAAATTTTACATAATTGACTACATGGCGGAAGGTATACAACAGAAAGATGACTAAAATGCAACAAAATTTACATCATTGCATATATTACTTGAAGATCCCCTCTAGTAGTCTATTAAGGTCCATGAGTTAATTTACCTCATGTTCACTCTCTACAATGGGTTTAATGACATTAGTTTGCATAAATTTTAGTTTATCTTGCAATACCATTATTTATTTCCTCAACGCTTCCATCTCATCCATCTAGAATACAATCATGCCTTGAAAACGGGCAAGTTCCTCGAGTATTGAAGATTTTGTCTCCCATTGCTTCTATTGCCACATACATGTGAGTGTTATATCCTCTTACAGAGACATAAATTGAGTTGTCACAGGTTAATTTTCACCCAGCTAGGGTAGAAATAAGGCCTTTCTCTGCCTCTAATAGTCTCCTCCATTTTCTTTTTGATCTTCCAATTTCATTGAGTTACCTCAGCAACTCTACCCATCTTTAGTGTCAATTGTCTTCCCTGCCACCTTCTATGTGCTTCCACCTCGAAGCCAAAGCCTTCCTACCTCCTTCATATCACCTCCACCTTGAAACCAAAGCTAGGAATGCCTACAGACACTATTTTCTACAAAGAACCTAGAGCAAGACACATAAAATTAGCAGTGCCCAACCCAAGAGACTTTCTACATATACAAGTCACTATGGAGCTGCTTCAAAAATTAATAGAAACTTCCAAAATTCGATAGAAAAGAGCCCCTTTTAGGTCAGATGCTAGGTGATTCAATATTATCTCAGTAGTGAGGATATTCCACAATAAAATATCAAAATTTATCCCTTGAGCGAGGAGTAAACCAAGGGAGTCACTCAGAGGATATTTTCCTATGAGAGACAAAATCCCCCAAGCAAGTGCAGAGAATAGAAATAATTAACACATTTTTCCTTACACAAATTCAGAAGTAGGAAGGTTCACAACAAGAAAGAGGGAATTACCTAATTTCCCAATCCATTTCAAATTCCTATAGACATCACTTGCATTTATAGGAACGATCACTTCCACCACCGACAACTTGCATGAGTTCTTCAAATACAACCTTAAAAATACCCCCCCACAAACTCCCACATGCATGATTAATGAAGGATGATTGAATGTTCATAATGGGCTCTCCTATGTGAGATTTCATGAGAATTAATGGAGACATCATATAAGATATTTGATTCACATCTGGGAGAGGAAGAGAAAATTGATATACATAAAGGGGGAATTGAAGTTTTCATCAGAATGAGTGGAGGCATTATATCAAAGCTTTTATTCACATCGTGGAGAGGATAAACATAATGATATACATAAAGGGAGAAATTATGAAGGTTCATGTGTGGCGACATGAGGTCCATTAGTGCAACACATGTCAAGTGATGTTACTTGTCTTTCGCATTCATACCTAATCATGATTATTGTAAATATTATATAGATCATCATACTAAGGTAGAGGCTAGATATTTAAACCACAATTATTTCAAGTTTCCCCTCAGTTGGCTAGCTTGTCTACTTCATGATTATGATTGCGGAGAATAAGGTCGTAATTTATTTCATGTATATTTTCTAGCAATATTTTGATCCTTTTTAAAAAAATTGTCAAGTACTTGTCTTTGGGAAAAGAATATTTGACAAGGTGTTGTATGATGATGAGCAAATCACTAAGGATTCTAATGTTGGAGACTTGAAGATCATGACCCAAAACTAGTCCCTGAAGAAGACCATGTAACTCTACTTGATTATTTTTCATTAATCCTAATCCCCATGCATAAGATTTCTCCAAGTTTCCTCTCGTTCTATACAAGACCCTGCCCACTCCTAGCACCCCTTCCTTTAATAGCATTGTTAACAAAAGAATAACTCTTTATAGTTCGTAATAGATCCTAGTTGTTTCTAATGATGTGGAAGTTCTAATAATGTGATCCTAGTTGTTTATAATGATTTGGTCTTGGTTATTTCTAATGACTCTGGTAATTGTTGTTGCTAGAGTTATATATTTATTTTGTTATTTGTGTGTAATCGAAATATGGAAAATATAATTAGAATATAATTTTTTTTAAACATTTTTCATATCTCAATATAATTTGCATTTTTTTTTTTGTTTTTGCATAAATTTTTTGATAAAATCTAAGGGGGTAAAGTTAGGGTGTGGGATCATGAACTTGGTTGTTGTTGTTGATAGAGTTATAGATTGATTTTGTTACCTGTGCGTTGGGGAATATGTTAAATATAATTAGAATATACTTTTTGTTGAAACATTTTTCATATCTCAATATAATGTGTATCTTTTTTTTTTTCTAGGAATGTATTGATAAACTCCAAGAAGGGGATAAATTTAGGGCGTTGGATCTATTTGACAGTGTTTCTATGGACATTGGGTAGATTCACTCACTATCTAATATACATGGATTCAAATTGAAAGGAACAAGAGAAGCAAATGTAAATATTTTAAAGGTCACCAGTAACATACCCCTTGCTTATGAAGACAAAATAGATGGGGTTGTCCATATGAAATAGAAAGAAGGAACCTTCACAAGGTGGCCACTAAATTATTTACAAACAATGACATAGGTGATGTTATCATGTACTAGCTATTAGATGGCTTGGTCAACTACTTTATGCAATAGTTTGAATGTTTTGTTTAGGATCATTATCATGGTGTATTTGCAAGTGTTGAAAACTCTCGGACTTATATATATATAATATATATATATATATATATATATATATATATATATATATATATATATATAATATTATATATATATATATATATATATATATATATATATATATATATATATATATATATATATATATATTAACATTTTTACAATTCATGAAAATTGCATATATTTTTTAATTGTGGATTACCTTTTTTTATCATGATGTTGAATCATTCTTTTAACTTTTATCATGTTGTAGCTTGTTCCTATATGTAATATTTCTATTTGATTTTATGTTTTAATTGAGTTTAATAATATGTTTATTTTTGTGTTATACATTTATAGTATTTAATAAAGGCATAGTCTAACTTATAGATGAATAGCCTTTTTTTCAGAGCATTTTTTATGGCTATTTAAAAGGAAAATCCAGCACACATTCTTAAAATTTTGAGTTTAAGTTGTTTGATATGTAGAATTCGAATGCCCCAGGGGTTTTTCAGGGTGTTGAATCTATTTGTGTATTAAAAAATGTAATTTAAACAAAAACAAAACACAATCTTGCTTGAAATTATATCGCCGTATTTCGGTCAAAAAAACTATTTTGCCTATAATTTAGACTACGCCTTTAATAAATTATTCAATATCATATAAATGAAAATTCACTCATATACTAAACTAGTAGTAAATATAATTATTATTTAATTAATAAACAATGTATCAATATACTACTAGTTAAAAAAAATTAGTGAAAAAAGATAATTAAATAAACTACTAAATGACGACAATTAAAAATTAAAATGACTAAATTTACAACCAATTTACGGAAATCATTCAATAAAAATGACTAAATATACTACTAATTGATGTCAATTAATAGTTAAATTGACTAAACATACTACCAACTGGCATAAATCAATGAACAAATATGACTAAATATATGACCAGTTGATGGAAGAATAATGATTAAAATGACTAAATATACTACCAATGGATGGAAATCAATTAATACAAATGACTAAATATACTACTAATGGACAAAAATCAATGAATAAAAATGACTAAATATACTACCAATTGACAACAATTATTTTTACAATAACTAAATAAATGAATACCATGACTAAATAAATGACCAATTAACAACAATAAATGACTTAATATACTACCAAATTGATCAATGAAAACAACCAATAAATGACTAAAATTGGGTTAGTCATAAATTTGGTCATGCGATAAATGACCGACAATAAACTACTAATGGTCACGTGACCAAATCTAGTCATTAATATGCAATTTTTAGTAGCTTTTTAGTCATTTATTGTTTTCTTTCTACTAGTGAGCACATAGCTACGACACAAAATCACCAATCAAATTCTACAATTAACACACATTTTTACTCAACAACAATCATTCTTTAAATTCCATACTCCATAGCATTGCTTCAAATTTTATCCCTAAAGGTTTAGTGTAGAACCTTTTCTTTTCATTAAATATATTCTTGAGCCCATCCAATCCAAGCATTGAACATGGGTGCTTTGAAGTCACACTTTGTAAAATAGCTCTAAATTTATCATCCTAGACCCATTCAGTATGAGTGTTGAACCTCGATGATCTAATACCACTCAATAAGGATCCCTCTCACCCCCTTGGACTTTTCTGAACTAATGGGAGGTGTTATTTTTATTAGCCAACCTCTATGGTCTCATTACGGAAATGGGCTTACAAAATTTCCTTCTACACCAAATTTTGCAGAATTAACTTTAGACAACTCCATGGTGTTCAACTCGTCAAGATATTTTTAACAATATGATTATTTTTTATCTCAATCCAGCCTCTGGATCAAGAGATATGCCCGCTCAAAGTCTAACCAATCAAGTTGTGCCATGTGTCACCCACATGGCCAATGGTTAAACCCTTCTCAACTTGAAGCCCCTGCACCACTAGTACAAAATGACTAATTAGTTACTAAAAAACAACTACAATTTGCATATAAATGACCATTTTTCAGTTGGTGACCAATAGTAACTAATTTATAGTATCTTATAACGCGACCAACTTTTAGTCATTTCTAGCTTAGTCATACATTGGTTTCCTCAATTTTACCATCTAGTAGTATATTTAGTCATACATTTGGTCATGAATCTCTCATTAGTTTAGTCATTAATTGTTGCAATTAATGAACAAATATACAACAAAATATATTACTATATGAATCCTCGAGAAAACCAATTAATGACCAAAGAAATATGACCAAAATGTTGGTTGTGTTATAGTAAATTAGCTACTAATAGTCATGTACATGCAAATTTTAATCATCATTTGAAACCAATTAATGACCAAATAAATATGACTAAATTTAAGTTGTGTTATAAGACATTGTAAATTAGCTACTAATAGTCGTATATATGCAAAAATTAGTCATCATTTTAATAAAAAAAATTATCATTTGTAGTAGTCATTTATCGTTTTTTGGTATTTTCATATTCATTATATAAACATCTAATTTAGTAGTTTCTATTCATTTCATTTAATTTCATTCATAATCATTATAAATGACTAATTTAGTCATATATTCATTTTATTCATGTTCATCATTAATTAATATAAACTACTAATTTAGTAGTTTTAAATTGATTTTATGTGTTCATTATTAATCAACATAAATTAATTAGTATGATTTTGCAACTAAATTTTAAAAAAATGCCATACAATATGCATGTTTATCTAATATGATAACGCAAAGTTACATATTAATTACAAGACTAAATAATATCAAGTGCAAATAAAAATAATTTCAACCATATAAATTTTATTATATAAAATATCAAGTATTACAATATGAGTTTCCAACTTAATATTGGTTGGGCAACAATTTATACATGAAATATTGTTGCATCATTTCAAAACATTATCACTGTGTTCCCAAAGCATTGCAAGTGAATTCACCAACTCTGAAGGCTTGACCATTAGTCTCTACGAGTGTTTCTTATGCAAGATATTAGCTCTAAGGGTATTGTTGGATACCTATACCAATAGGTTTCATATTTCATGATTGGCAAATTCAAATACCAAATATGCTCTGCTTTGCTGATGCAAATATCCCATATTTTCAAGACAAGGCAAGGTATGTACATGCCTTCATGTTTACTAAATTTTGATGGATGGTCCAACAGTCTAATCTGGATCATGCCATGTTTCAATTTTCTGTTGTAGAATAGAGAAAGAAGTCTGTCCAAACTGTTTAATCTTGGCAGACCAATAGTTAGGCAGAGAAAACTAAGGTTCCCAACTGCTTAACCTGGGGCCTTGGAAGCAATAAGGATAGTGCTAGATAGGAAATTAAAAGAAAAAGCCAATGGAAAAGAAAAGGCACATAAGGGTCTGCAAGTCCAAGTGCACCCTCCCAGAAGAAAACAAAAAAATGCTAGGCAAGTAGATGGGTAGGTAGATGGGGTTGCAGAAGTGGTATTCCTTTCAAGCTGAATCTTGCTGGTAAACATAAGGAAAAAAACACAGTGAAGCATGTCTAACTTCCCTCTTTTCCTTGTTTAAACACTCATTACTAACATCCCTTCACCAGTTGTGTTTATGAAAGAAATTCAAGGTTTTATGTTGGTTCTTGTATCCTTTAAGAGCCACATTTCTTGTACAAAATTCTTTTCATTTTGATCTACTCCCTAAGCTAAGTTGTTTTCAAATAAACTTAGTGATATCACTCCTCATTCCCCCTCTCCCTCCATATTAGCCCTTAACTTCTATTATCTAATTCCCTATGTCACCCTTTCCCTACTATTATAACACCATGGTGTATAAACCCCAAGCATTCTATAAATATCCCCCCATTGGCATTATAGCCATACGATTCACTACTAGGGAATTAAATTGACATCTGGTTAGTTTAAGAACCCAAGCCTTACCTCTTTGTCTCCATCAGAATTCATTTACCCATTCAACCCTCCATTTTCCTAAGAAACCTTGGAAAAAACCCATTTGCACCCTTTAACCCGCTCAAGAGGCAAAAATACCTTGAAAACCCACTTTTCTACCTTATCCTAAGTTTGGGGCCTTTGTGCGCTTTATACAAAATTACAAGAAAAAACCCATTTATCCAAAGTTTTGAGCCATACGCGATTTTGCAAGGAAATATATTGAAAAAACCATGATTTTCGCCTTATCCTAAGTTTTGAACTATGCGTGACTTTATAAAGAAATACAAGGAAAATCATAAAAATTCATTAATATTTATAAGGGTCCCGCCAGGCACGAATCCCATGGAAAATACTTTTTTATTTCCCGCCCGACGTCGTATCGTCCGCACAGTTCATCAACCCGTCGACCGTCCGATCGGGCGCTTTTCATCCAACGGTTGACATGGATATCGGACCGGCCCCGACGTCCGAATGATAGCGTCTGATATCTGTCAGAGGCTGACGTCAGGCCTTGGCCACGCATCGCCCCCACAGCGTATCGGAGCCCCCTCTGACAGATTCCCTTCCGTATCATAAGCGGTACGATATGATACCGCTGTGGTTTCCGGTTTTCCGCCAATCCGCCTGCCAGCATCATCGCCATGTCACTGCCTGCGTCATCGCCGCGTCTGCGCCCCCGTCTGCCATTGCTCCACTTGTCCGCCACCTCACCACCCCCGTGGACCACTCATAAGCCGCCACGTCACCTGATGACGTCATCCGACCCTGACCCACCTGATGACATCATGCTGACGTCATCCGAAAAAGGCGCAAATGTCCCAAAAATCCATATGTTTGCCAATTTTTTGCGTTGTTTGCACTTTTTGCAAAAACTTCTGTTGTGCCTTCTGCATGCACTTTACGTCCAAATTTGCACCAACCTGCTGAATTTCGACCTGGAGACCTTCGACGTGCCTACCCCCCTGCACTCGTGACTCAGACTGTCAGTACACCAGGTATTTATCGCTGTTAATCCTCTCTGTGCCTGGTTTTATCTGCAATAAGCTGAATTCACTTAAAAACACTAAGAAACACATAATTCACCAGCAAATCCCTTCTGCCCAGTTACCATTGGAAGTTGAAAGCTCAAAATTCACTAGCTAAGCCTTGTTTAAACAAAACTTTCACTAAAACCTGCATTCTGTTCGCACAGTCGTGAATAGGAAACCCGAGCTTACACCTAAATACTGTGAAGGAACTCGTTGAAAACAAATATTTACTCTCCCATTCACTGCTATGTGCAGTATTTCAATTGTTGCGGTGTACCCTATCGTCCTCTGTTTCTCAATTCACCCCTTTTTTCCAAGCAATACTCTTTTCTGTTACCCAGCCTAGTAACATCAATTTACTTACAAAACAGAGTTCTTAAGTAACCATGGAGACTCCAGTAGCACCTGTGGCCCTCAATGTTGCCCCTTTGAATGCCCCTCAGAGAGAATTGGAGTGGCAGGCTTTAGTAGACCTGGATTATCAAATCTTAGAGGACTCCCTAACACACAGCAGGTTCCAACTCCACCTGCTAAATGAACTAAAAGCCAAACATGTGGCTGGAACAGATGTGTTGGGCATTTGGGATTCCTTCCTCCCAATCTTCAAGCTTCCTCAAGTCAACCAATTCCCTGACCTAATTCACCTATGTGCTGAATGTTATGATCCCACTCAGAGAGCTGTGCTTGACCCTTCAGGCTCAGTTGTGTTCTACATCACCCATGAGGCCATCAGAGAGATGCTGCAATTCAAGACTGAGAAGAAATTGGTTCCCCTATCTTTGTTTGATTTGATAAACCAAGGAGCCAAGATGTTGACAGATGCTCAG
>APFE030793433.1:44442-56335 GCA_000404065.3 Pinus taeda
TGGTGTTTAGCTGAAAGTTGCAGGATTCCCGCGTAATTCATGGCACAATAATTTTTTCTTATAACTCTTTGTTATGTGTTTTGTTATCTTTCATATCTCTTTCATGTTTCCTGTGTCTTACAGTTAATAGCAAGGAAAAAGAATAGTTCCAGGATTTAATCACAGATTACCCTGAACTCAATCTAAGCTATTTTGAATGTTTTTCTTCAGTTATAGTAATGAAGGTGTCATTCTTAATTACTACCCTTTCACACTATATCTTTCACAGTGATTATTGTTCCAGGATTTCAAGTTTTGCTCCTGAGGAATATATCTCTTTCTCACACCTCAGCTTAGTGGAAAATTCTTAATTGCTTTTCACTGGTTGTTCACATTCCACCATCATATTTTCAAGTTTGTTTCATGAAGTATTTAAATGGCCCTGTAACTCTAGCTGCTCGAACTCAAGATTTCAAGAAACCAATAGCCACAGACTCCATTGCCCAATGGACTAACATTATCTGCAGATCTCCACTTTAAGTACAGAAAGACATCCTTCCAACCAAACATAAACCAAAACCCTTACTTCATAACTAGCCTAGAATCTCCACAAAACAGAGACAAACCTTAAAGAGAGAGCCCTCTCTGGTTACAGTTGGGCTAGAAGCTGTAATCCAAAGATTGGTTAGTGGTTACCCCGGCCGTATTCCCTTGGGATTCAAAGGGAACAACCTGGGTGTTAACAGGTATCACTAGACAAATTCTCTTCCTTCTCTCATTTTGCATTTGTAGCTCCAATGTTATTGTTCTCTTTTTTCTTCAATTGTTGCTTCTTACCATCAATATTGAGTTCCTCCCCTAAAAATGAAAGAAGATATAATGCAGAGTATAAGACATGAAATACGATGAATACTTAAATATAAAATAAAGTAGACTATAAAATATTTATACGACATATACCTTAACATTCGGTAGTGGCCACTATGCAGCTAGATGACCTGTATAAACAAAGCAAATAAAATGTCACGATAGAAAATAACACCTTAGGAACTTAGTATTCAACCTTCAACAAAACCTTAGGCACAATCATACCAACTAAGTTACATGTTAAAAATATCAAGCAATAGATAACTTGTGAAAACAAATGGAAAAAAAAAGATGAGTGTAAAACATATCCTTATTTCTTATTCTAAAAGAGGCATGTTCCTTAAATTTGGATATTCTTTTGCCCAAGTAAAAGTTCCTCACTATTATGACCTTTTTAGGATCATGAGATTGATCCAATATCATATTGGATTGTGGAGACAAAATGATTCAACTTTCCAAGATAAGTACATCACTTGGTTGAATGAAGGTGCTAGTTGTGAGTAGTGTCAAAACCTTAGGGAAGCAAAAACTAAGGCCTGAGAAAATATATCACTACTTTTCCACTGAAAGAAAAATTTTTAATCCCGCAATGGCCTATGGGAGTACACTTCGTTGGATGGATATCACACTCTGAGATATGATTGTCTAATACAATGAGAAGTGTACATATATTGTCACAATGCATGTCATAGTCCGACCCTATAGTTGTGTCCTAAAATATTAATCATATCATACTATTTAATTATAAATTATGACTATCAGTTAATATTAGTATGAATAATTAGTTTAAAATTGTGCTTTAAGTATTACTGTATACAGTAGAAAATATTCGTTAAAAAATGGTACTTTTTGAGACTAGTTAATTTCAAGTGAATCTAAATATACAAGAAATTATGGTGCCTCGGTGTTTCTCTAGCGGTTATTTGCTCATTGTACCAATTTCTCCCATGTACTCTAGTGCTTTTGGTGAATTCCTCTTTGATGATATCCAATGCCAATGCAATGGACATTTATCCTCGATGTCTTTTTGAGCCAAAGGGAAGCTCTATAAGTAACAACCAAAAATTAGCCTCAAATATATTATTAGGGGCCAAAATGCAATAATTATATGACAAGCCAAGAAATATTCCACGTTAATCATCTTCCCTTTAATATTGATTAATAATTTCTTTGCATGATCATGTAATACTAAAGTGTCAAGTAGGGTCATTTAAAGTTAGTCATTCATTAATAGCACCTTTGAGAGTGCTTAGTAGTTAATAATTCCTATTACACACACTGTATATCACCAACTTCAAGGATAGCAATATAAACATAACAAAAATGAAATCAAAATAAATGTTAGGAAGTCAAATGCGACTAATTTTGAGTCACGAAAATACCAAGCCCTTCACATTAGTAAGGCATTCTTAGGCACTAAAACAAAAAAATCCTTTGATTGCATCATTTTCAACTTTTCTTTAATTTCTTTAATTGAGAACATAACTTTCAGAAGAAGGAAAAGAAAAAAAGGTCTCCAAATCCTAAAAAATGATTGAGTGATTGTCGTATCAATTAAACATAAAGGCAATCGTTCGATATGCTTTTAACTTGCAGAATATATTGAAGAATATGAAGTTTTCTCATCGCTTACTCCTAATCAAATTGTAATCCGTGGGTTCCATAATCAAGTAATCAATTTCCCTCCAAGATAGTTAAGGGATCACTACGGAGAAGGACTTCTAGAAGCATTGGGATAGTAGAAATGGAATTAACTAGGAGGAAAATGAATCCATTTGGAGAAGGACTTCTAGAAGCATTGGGATAGTAGAAATGGAATTAACTAGGAGGAAAATGAATCATTTGGGCTTCTAGAATTTGGGTAGTAAATGTTAACTAAATAACACTTAGTAATATTTGAACGCAACTGAAAATGATTTTATACTCCCTCCACACATTTTAAAACAAAAACCATTCAGTTGTATCTCATTTATTTTCCACCTTTCTGTAATATGAAATTCTTTGAGAAAGAATAGAGCATTGATAAATATTGTCTTGAAAGAGGACTCTTCATAATCCTAATAAGTTGGGCTCTAACAAATAAACAATTTCATGTAGTGAATAAATCTTACACGATATATTTCAGTGATTAAAATGACAAATTTATTCTTAATCTCATTACAACAAAAATAAATTCAACCCTAACTAGTTGGGATCTAATAAATCAAGAATTTCATGTAGTAAAGTAAACTTACATGGTAGATCCCAATTATTTGCAATGACAACTTTATTCTTGATCTTATTACAACATAGATAAATTCAAGAGTACATACATATTTCCTTATTTGAGACAAACTTTGAACACATTCTGAGATTTCATAGAAATATAATGATACGATTTACTTGTATGATATGAGAAAACTATCTACATCTAGCACCTGTCACTGGAAATTTGTGTTATTGTGACACCATCTCATGGAATTAGAATCATGTAGATAGATAGTGTTATAAATATACCTTGCAACACCTATTCAACACTACCTTCAAGCTTCAAATTCATCAATTGATTTACTTTAGTAGCAAATTGTAGTGAGATTTCATTTAATACAACCCGACAAAAGTCATTTATGATAGCATTCGTTTCCTTCTTTGGATTTATCCCCGTCTGGAAATATAATAATTGATATTCCCCAATTTTTGAGGTATTTACTTCATGTTCAACATGGCTATTGGGTTCTTCATGTGGAAAAGGTTGCAAATATTAGATGTATAATGGAAACAAGCATGCAATTCAAGGTTGCTCCTAAAATCTCCTGGGTGAATTATAAAACACCATCTACTTAAAATGTGATATATGGTAGTAACAAAAACCTACCCAAGATCCCACTTAAGAATTCAAAATGTTGCAAATAGGATATGTCTTAAATAATATCAACTATTTAATTTCATAATCACACTAAAATAGACAAATATTTAAAATGTTGAAAAGTTTGAAAAAAATGGAGTTGGAATATTATAGTTATGTCAGGGTAGATATATCTATGTAAAATGTAACTTCTATCTAAAACATGTAAATGTAACTGCTATAAGGGGTGGAAGCACTAAAATAAGTGACCCGAAGTTCCATTATCCTAGCTCCCACACCTCTAGTACAGGGAGCCACCCATTTCATCAGACTTCCTGTGCATTCAAGTAGGAAAGTCTACATGAAATGTAACTTCTATATAAAAATGTGGAGTTCGAATATTATAGTTAAGTGAAATGTAACTTCTATATAACATTATAAATTATCCTTTTTCAATCATTTAAGAGACTAACATTTTTTTTTTTATATTTGGTTAATAACCTAATACTCCACCAAAAATAGCATTGAATTGGTTCTTCACCAACTAAGGGGAAATTTTAAACCAGTGTGAAAATGCCTACTCATTCCCCTGCCATATTTTTGATATTTTATTTGTGTGCGGATTTAAGTTAGTGTAATGTAACTTCTACATATTTGACAATTTAAATGTACAAAATTAGCCAGATCGAAGTTATACAATTAACATATGCACAATAAGATACAATATGCATGAGTTATACATAATATGATGTTTACATGTTATATCAAGACAAACTTTTTCTCATCTCACTAACTCTCATCTTATAGTTGGTGATGGATAGAGACTTTAAAATTATGAGCCATCCTTGTCATTTATTATATTTAATGATGGATATAGCTTTTAAAAGCATCAACCTTGTTTGTTATTTTATGTACAGTCAATTTAAATGGAAGTGCTCATAAATTTGTTCAATATTATCTTGTACAACTGGAAATAAAATGTTGTGGGGGGTGGTGTTTATGGTGATTTTCAAACTTGTTTTAATTACCTAAATTTAGCAGTAAATAGTTTCACTGACCATCTTATCTTCAAGTCAGTAACTTTTCTTGAGGGCATATTCAAGACATCCACCATCTCTGAAAATTATGAAATATTAGTAGTATCTTGCACTAAATATACAATGTTGGCATAGAATATTTTTTTTTTTTTTTACTCTGTGTCACAAATTTATTGATATTTTATGATTCTTGGTTTTGGTTTCCATGCTAAGACTAGATTCATCATTCATGCTAGGATTTTTAGTTGTGCACGCATCATATTTCTCACTTCTAATTGTATCAAAAATAGAGAGTATGCACAATGACATGTAGTCACATGTGGGTGTCTATTTTACTCAATGATATGATTGATTTTTTAACCCATTCCAATCCTACCACAATGAAATTAAGAGATACAAGGACATAAGAAGGACTATCAATAAACTAAATTAGAGACTTTAGAATGCAATTCAAATTGTACCTAAATGTAATGATAATTATTTGAAACTGTCTGGTCACCGATGAGCATCGAATCACACTGTGAAAAATCCCTTGCATTATGAGAATTTGGTTGCACCTGCACTAATCCTCTGTAGTAGTTCCTTAACTTTCCTATAGATATAATTTAAAAAAAAATACTAGTCCTACAATTCTTCCCTATATGGATCATCTTTGTCCCCCTATTCATAGTTATTTTTCAAGCCAACAAAATATAACTCTCCAATTTCATCATCGCCTTTCAAAACAATTCTTGAGTATTTCCATGTGATTGTTGAACCAGTCTCTACTCAGGTCCACGAAATCCTTTATTTTTCTCCATCGCACAAACCTCTTTTCATAATAAAATTATAAATCCCATGTCTGCATTTCTCGTCCCCGACATACCAATTCTTTAAAGTGGAATACTTTATCGTTGCTCCCTTGGTGCAATAGAGATCCACTACTGTGGCATGGAGATGATTAGTGTCATAAAATGGTGCAATGCATCCTTCAATATATGTCATAGAACTGCTCTCAATCTACCTCGTCTCCATCTCATTCATACTAAAATAAGTGGATATTTCCATGCATGACAAAGTGTGCTTGGGGATTTAATAGAAAGAGCTATCACTAAAAAGGAAGAACTCTCCAGAGTCCAAATTCATACCCATGTACAAATGGCCAAAATCTCCATGCCCAATGACCTTTCCCTTCCTCCATCTAATTGTTGATGCTATATTAAGGTGTTTCCCATGCAAAATCCTTTTGGGGATTGAATCCCATATTCCTTCTTCTGGCATTTCCACGCAGATATCAACAAGGCAGAGAAAAATACAGTGCTACAATGTGATGTTGTAATATGTGAATAAACTGGAAATGTAAAAGAAAAGAAATATTTATATATATAAATAAAATATATAAATTGAAATTAGGTAAATGATTTATTTTTAATAAGAATTTGTTATTTTGTGTGACACGCTAAATTAAAAAAGAAGAAGAAGAAGTTAAAATGATATTGGGATGAGTATAAACATTTAAATATGGCCTCAATTAATAATAAAAAGTTAAATTAATAAAAATAATAAAGTTCAATTTCTTGTATTTTGATTTTTGTTATTAACTTGTGAATAGGTTTGTTACAATACCGTGGGTCCAAAAACCATAGCTTATTTCACAACCAAGATATTTTATAATAATATGACAAATTCTTAACCATGGATATTCATCCCCACATTATGGTAGATATTATTAACTTGTAAAAAATAGCCTTTGTTACAATACCATGGGTAATACCATGGATTATCAATACCACAGGCCCAAAAAACATAAATTATTTCACAATCAAAATATTTTATAACCATGGATATTCAACCTCACTTTACCATAGATATTAACTTGTAAATCAGCTTTGTTACAATATCATGGCTTCTCAATGTCACATGCCAAAAACCATAACTTATTTCATAGTAAAAATAATTTATTTTAATTTAATTGGAGTGGGAGAGAGAGGGAGGAAACAACAAATACAAAGACATAGAGAGATAGAGGTGGAGAGAGAGAGGAGTGAGAAGGGATATATGGAGAGAGAGTGAGGGAGAGAGGAGAGGAGGGAAGATAAAGAAGAGGAGAGGATAGAGATAGGGAGAGAAGGGGAAGGGAGGGAGATGGAGACATAGAGATGGATAAGGATAGGGAGGGGGGGAGATAGTGATAGAGTTGGATGGAAGAGAGAGAGGGGGGGAAGAGTGATTTGGGGGGAAAGATTGAGGGAGGTGGGAGATAAGGATAGAGATGAAGGAATATAGAGATGAGGAGAGAGAGATGGAATTGGAGGGGGCAGGAGAGGGAGGGAATAAGAAAAACATAGAGGGAGAAAGATGGAGGGAGATAAGGGGTGACAAGGGATTCATGGAGAGAGAGTGAAGGAGAGAGAAGAACGGGAGGGAACAGAGAGAAGGATATAGATAGAGATGGGGAGAAGGGGAAGAGAGGGAGAGAGAATGTGTGTATGTTTGGGGGGTGAGATAGAGAGAGGGAATAACAAAGAGACACAAATACAAATATAGATATTATATAGTATTGTATAACCAACCTAGATCCACATTAACCCTATAACTATCAAGTGTCGAGAGGGATCCAATCTCTCGAGGTGCAAACCTTTCCTCTAGTTTTGCACTAGAAAAAAAAGTTTGCACCTCAAGAGATTGGATCCCTCTCGACACTTGATAGATCCGGGGTTAAGATCAATCTAGGTTGGTTAATATGAAATTAGAGTATTTTTTAATTTGATATTTTAGTCTTTAAATTAAAATTGCTCCTCAAATTAATTTCAAATTGGAACTATATCCAATTAGATTCAGTGAATAGATTTTTAAAAAATACATAAAATACTTTTTTTATTAAAAATTATATTTTTAAAATTACAAATTATTAGAGATAAATAATGAAAATTTGGCTCACCTGTACACCATGTGAGGATGAAGAAGTGTTTAAGGAAGGATAACCTTTCAACCAATCTTTAATAGTCTTTCAATCCCCTATCACTTGTAAGTTTAGATTGCTTGACACAATTAAGATGACTAACATACAAAATTGATTCATATTATTGTAGTACTTGTATTTTTGTTCTTAGACTAAATTAGTCATTCATGTTAGTCATTTTTAGTTGTATTACTCATTAGATAGTCACATATTTTAACTCATGACTAAATTAGTGATTTATGTTAGTCGTTTTTAGTTCAGTCACTTAAGATTGCTCATTTTTTGTAGTATTTCACTTAGAAAAGTTGCGAAGATATATAGATTTTTGTTATGTTGATTGGAAATATTTATTGTTTGACATTCTTCATGGGTAAATTCTAGTGATGTGTGTATTGCAGGAGTTTCAGGGGATCCTATAGGAGCATTAGGACATCATGTAGGTGCATTAGGACATCCTATAGAACGACCTGTAGTGGCCTGTTTTAGGGCCGATTTGTGGAAAATGCATCCAGAAAGATAGGGGAAGACCCCTACTTGCCTCCTAATCCATCTGACCTTTCACAACCATCTCTAACCCACTTGCCATACCACCAAGAAGAATTAGCATTCATATTTTCACAAAAAGGACAAAAATAAAAAATATATTGTATTCATTCATCTGCACAGTGCTAAAGTGTTTGATTATCTCAAATTGTATGCCTAGGATAGTTAGGATTACACACATGTTAGCTTAGAACTCTTCTGAACGAATATCTCTTAACAAATAGTTAGATGAGTGGTGTGTTTAAAGCATTTATTTCAGTCTTTCATTATTGTAGTAGACAATATTTCAATTCTCTCAATTAGGGTAAAATTCCCCTTTCTCCATTGGTAATCAAACTTCTTCTAAATCAATAGAAGGTTGGTTTGAGAAACCCTAGTGGTTTGTCGCTAGCTCAGGAGTGACAAAGGGTGGACCCATTGCATCTGCTTGTGTATACAACACTGTCACCTCCAAGTTTGTATGAACCTTGGGTTGATAAAGTAAAGTTGGTAGCCCACGAGTTGCAGCATTCTTGCTGCAATACTGGTGCTCGCCACTTTTTAGCATCGTTGTTGGGGAGATGTTTGAGTAGATGTGATTTCTGCTTTCTTTCTTCCATTTCTTATCTCTTCCCTTCTACAATTAGCTTCATTTTTATTTTTTTTCAAAATTAATTGTAAGTTGGTTTGCTTTCCTTTCCATTCTACAAGTAAGATTTCATTCAGCAGTGAGCTTCCATTTAGTTTGTTATTTCAATTCTGTAATTAGTCTTAAAGCTTGAAAAACAAAACAAAACAAAAACACTTCTTTCATGCCTCGTAGGAATAGGGATAACTAAGTAAAATTTCTACCAATACCCCCACCACTTCAAACAGCCAACCTTCCCTCTTCTTTGGGGGCTGTGAATTGGAGGACCCCTTAGGCGAGCAACCAGAGATTTTTGAAGAGCCCACAGGGGGAGAAGAAGAAGGAGAACCCATTCTAACTGACCTAATAGATGAAAATAGAAATGACATAGGAGATAGAGAAAGATTTGAGCGTGCTTTTCCCATTATAGAAACCAATGGGGATGCCAAGATGAAGAACATATGCCCCTCTACTCTTCCTCACTTCCATGGCCTGACCTTAGAAGATCTAGATACTTTCTTGATTGATTTCGTTGTCATATGCAAAACTTATGATTACACCACTAATGATCAGAAGTTGAAATTGTTCCCATCCACTCTCAAGGATGCAGCTTTGTGATGGTTCATGGGTTTACCTCGGGATAGAATCATCACCCAGGCTCAGATGCAGTAAGCCTTCAACAACAAGTATCAAGACTACTGTAGGTCCAAAGACACTAAAGAGGAAATTTTTAGAATGACCTTAGGTTATGATGAGTCCTTAGAGGATTATGAGGAAATATTTCAGCTTAGCTACAAAAGGGCCAGGTGCACACTTGATCCTGAGTCAATGAAGCTAGTCCTACTCAGGGGGGTCAAGGAAGATCTTCTAGATACCCTAAACATGCTAGCAGGATGGGACATCTACTGGCTACCCTATGAAGATATCAAGACTATCTTTAAGAACCATTCTAGGGCAACTAGGAAAAAGGGTAGGGGTAGTCAACCAGTGGCCAACTCATCCTCTTCCAACACATCTATAAAGGGTGAAATTGGAAATATGCTGGAAGAATTCAAGAGTGAAATGTTGTAAACCCTTGCCCTAAAAATGGACACTATGCACATCAAGAGAAAGCAAGAAGAAGCAGAGAGAGCATTAGCCATCTTCTTCCCCAGATGCACAAGAAGCCACCCTAGGAATGAATGTCCATTAAACCTTATAGAAATATGCTCGATTTGTGAGGAAAACCACTTCACAGATAAGTGCCCTTCTCTACCTAGACTAAAATCTGTGTATCAGGGAATTGAAGGGGTGACTGAACAACTCTGCTACATAAATCAAAGGAGGCCTCATGGGCCTCATCCATACCAAAAAGGCATGCAAAGGTCATCCTATGCATATTAAAAGCCTAACCAAAACACATCCATACCCCCTTGGGGGCCCCCTTCTCATCCGTCTTGGCCTACACCTTCTCCTTGGTATTTTTCACCTCAGTGCCATTCCCAGCCGACCAACCAACCATTTCAGCCATATACTCCTCCACAGCCTCAGTGGAATGCACCACCCTAGGGGTGGAGCCCCCCATACAAAAATTCTCCAACTTTATTGCCTTCACCTCCTAATCAACCATAGCTCTTACACCCTACTCCACTTAAACAACCTCAGATGCCTGCCCAACCAAATCTGAACCTGAAAAATAGAAAGGCACAATAGGTCTATATTGGAGAGATATCCTACCCTGATTATGCTGTGGAGATTCAGCAAATCAACCTCAGGTCTAGGAGAGTACTCTCGGACAACCAACCTCCATCTCCACCGAGGGAGAGTGAGGAGGAAAGAGAGGAAAGTATACGTAGACTGAATCCACCACCCTTTCCTAAAAGATTAACTCATCCAATCTAGCCTACCCCAGAAGAGAATAAACTTCTGGGTGTATTGAAAAATTTATGTGTCAAAATTCCACTTCTCTAAGCCATTAAGGATGTACCTATTTACAACAAACTGATTAAAGAGAAGTGTTTCAAACATTCAAGGAGGTGAAAAAGAGACACCCCTACCATTAATGTCATTGGACAGTTGTCTGACTTAATGTTGGGGCAAGTAATTTGCCCAAAGTATTTAGACCCTAGAAGCCTTATACTAGATGTGCACATCAATCGCACCACTGTCCCACACACCTTGATTGATCTTGGGGCTTCCATTAATGTAATGACTAAGGACACCATGCTCAAGCTAAATATCAAGGGTTCATTAAGAAAGACCACAACAGTCTTGCAGCTTGCAAAGCATTCTGTTAGCGTTTGAGATTTCACCTAGGCTGAGATAGACAAACCTCAAAGCTACATCAAACCATTTCACCTCTTAGCTAGCCCTACGAGGTATGAGAAGGCTCTCTCGGGTCAAAACTCGGTGGATTTTGTCAATAGGATGAGTTGACCAATTATGAACAAGGATTTTAGGGTAGTAAACTGATAATGATGGTTGATTTGGAGTTTTTGGTTTTTTTTGGTGGCAATTGGAGGGAGTGCAATTCAGGGTGCGGGGATTGAGCTCAGTTTTTGCAGGTGGGTCTTTGGGGCAAGGTAGGAGTTTATGCTGATGCCTTTAGCTGAAAGAGATGATCAAGGAGGAAAGAAGAGAAGCTAAAGAGGGCAAACAATGAATTCGAATCCTCTCTAGACAGTGGAAAACATAAATTTTAAACAAAATTGAAAGCTGAGCATGGCATGCATGAATTCAAACTTTATCACTTCTTTTGTTTATATAGCAGCAAGAGATTAAGAAATGGAACACATAAACACACTTACAATAACAGTAGGAAAAACACCATCAACATAATAATCCACAAGAATCCACAATGAAGTCTGCAAAACCCTGGCCTTCCTTTTCCTCAAATTGCAGAAAATACAAGTCAAAAATACAATAGCCCTTCTCCCTCTAGAGTCCAACCATGAAAATGGGAAAGAGAAGGCATAATATAGAAGGTAAAACCTCTTCCCCCACCTCTAGGGGTCGCGTTCAGCTTCCTAGGAGCTGTTACAACTAATTTTAAATCAGTCACTAGATAATAGGCTAGCACAACAACTTGCCTCTAAAAGTTAGGAAGCCTATCCATG
>APFE030793433.1:56355-104669 GCA_000404065.3 Pinus taeda
TCCTCCAAGACTAACAGATGAGATGCAGAGGATCCTCCAGCTGTCGAAGGTGTACAACATTGGGGATTGGTATTTTTACCAAAACTACACCGTTATCAGAATATATGGTTGTGAGTTGCCCCCATACAGACTGCCCAAGTATGTGCCCATGAGATTGTTTGCCCTTGAATACTTCAGGCAATTTGGGAATGCTGATGTGAAGAACTTCTCAGGCAGAGGCAAGAAAGCACAGCTAAAGGTAAAAAACCAATTGGGCCACTTGGTTTTGAACAAAAGAGAGGAAGGCTGGAAAGAAGCTGACAGAATGCTAGAAAGCCTTGGCCTAAAGACCAGTTTCCTCTGGAAACCTTATGACCCCAATCACTCCATATCATTAAGAAGGGTCAAATATAGGCTCTCTAGCTATGACCATGTAAGGTTGTCTCACATAGAACAATATGCAAATCAATCAAAATGGAAGAGAGGCACACTAGAGGAACCTATTACACAAGAAGAACTAAATGACAGAGCAAGAAGAAATCTTCTTAAGATGGTTGACTTGGAACTTCCTGCACAGGTATTCTCTCTTCCGAACCCTCAAGTACGAGCAGCTACCTCATCCTCCACAGCACAACAGGAGGCAGTCCAAACTACAAATCAAGCCCCCAGTAAAGCCAAGGACAGGTTCAGCAACAACAACAGGTACATCAGCCAGAAAAGGAGCAGCCAGGGCAAAAAGAACAAACAGCAAAGGCCCCAATGGTCACAGAGCAGTAGCCAGCACAAATGGTGCCTCCTAGGCAAGAATCAAGAATTGATACTTCAGTCCTCCAAACCCCACAAAGAGAGGAAATAAGCAGGAAAAGGGACAGAGAGACTCCCCTCACTACCTCAACAACTCAAGGGGAGAAGAGGCAAAGGTTGAACCCTTTTTCGGAAGAAGAAATGCCAATAGGGCAAACTTTGGGTATGGGCCTGCCTAGCATGGAGGCCTCAGCAAGTTCCTTCCAGCAGGAACAAGAGAGGGCAGCAGAAGGAGAAGTTAGCTCCTCAAGCCAACAAAGGGAAGGTGAAAAGAGCATCAAGCAGCAGTTCAAGGATATCAAGAAGAGAAATGAACCATAAGGCTACAATTGTATAATCATTTGTTGAAAATGGCTCCCACTAACTAGCAAAGACTCATGTCTGCCTATGATGTACATGAGGGAAAAATGATCATGAGCCATTTCACACCAGCCGTGCAGCAACCACAGTCAGCTACCGATTACATCAGGACCAACCTTGAGGTCCTGGCCAAGGACATCCACCCAATGGATCAGATTGAATTACACAAACAAACGGGTGAGATGGTGTATGCCTCCTTGACAGACAAGACATTGGTGAACTATAGGCTACAAAATAGCCTAAATAATACCATTGCACAACTTGAGTTGGAAAGGGCATCCTCTCAAGCAAAGGACAACAGGATCAAAGCTTTAGAGGACATCATAATAGAGCTTGGGCATGATCCTAAGGATGTCAAAGCAGTGCAAGAGCTTTTGAAACTAAGGGATGCTGATATGGCAGCGTTAAGGAATATGATCAAGATCCCAGCAACTCTTCATCCCCAAACTAAAGAAGTTACCCATCTAAGACAGGACAAGGATGCAGCAGCTATGCTGGTAACACTGTATAAACAGCTCATCCAAACACAAGAAAAGTTGGAGGAATCAGAGGCTGCACTTCATGTAGCATTACAACAGAAAGAGGCAGGCCAAACTTCACAGCCTCCTCCAGAAATAGTCAATCTGGAAGAAGCTCCTCAAACCACTACCCCTCCCATTCAGCAGACAGAGCAAGCAACACTCTCCACCTCAGCACCAACAATAGAGCAGGCTGAAAGCCTTGATATGCAGAAGCTCAAAAATGAAATTCAAGTCTTGGAGGCCCAAATGTCAGAGCTGAATCAAGCCAAAGAAACACTGGCTAAGCTCAATGAAAAATAAGACAAATCCAAGAAAAATGTAGCTGAGAGAGAAAGAGAGGTAAAAACTCTCAAAAGGGGGATAAATGAGCTAGAAAAAGAGCTCACACTTGACAAAGTAACAGCTGAGCTCAAGAGAATCCTATGGGCCAATATTGGCCAATCCATCACAGACCAATGGGAATACATTGAGGCCATTCATGAGAAAATGGTGCTCATTGGAAAAGCACATAGGGAAATCCAAAGAGCAAGGGCATCTCTAGGCAGTATGCCTGAGGCCGCCACCAGAATGATAAATGTGCTTAATTACAGGACAAGCTCTCAGCTGATGAAAATGGGAATTGCCAACAGGACTGAGACCATTTCAATGGTCAAAAGGGTCCTGACACTAAGAAACCTGGTATAGACCTTAGAGAGATGAAGCCAGGATATGCAGGCAGACATCAATAAATTCCAGGACAAGTTCATAGCATTGCAAAACAGAGGTCTTCCTAGCTTGATGGGCACCTCAGGGAGATTACTTTCCCATGAAAATTATGCTAAGAGGGTCAACACTTTTGCTACAGGTCAGATTGTAGAAAAGGCCAGCACATCAGCAAAATCAGGGCCAGCATTAGGACAGACCCTTTACAACAGGGTGGAGAGCTTATTCTTTATTATGAATGAAATCAATCACTTGTTTGATGAGCCTCCCAATTTTTATAAGTATACAGAGGCAGATGAGACCATAGAGTCAATTTTGAGTCATCAATTGCCCACACAGGAAGTCTGGAATAGTTTAATACAATTACTGCTAAACTAAAGCCAGTAATTATGTTTTTCCATTTGAAATATATAAATTGTCATGCACAAGAAGATTTTGATATCTCAGCACGTATGCAGAGAGACACTGAGCCAACTCAGCAAAACCATTCAGCCACCACAGCAGCACTAACAGTCACAGATGACAGGGCCGAAAAGCTACAGGAAGACAGAGCTGCACAGACACGTCATTCAACAGTTATAACAAAGCGTTCAACCGACTCAGTGACCTCCAAAGGTCGAAATCTTCTGACAGGAGTAAAGAGCATTTATGTTGTATTAAAGGCTGTAATAACTTCTTATCTACTATTTCTGTACGACTTAATGAAGATATTTTATTTTCTTAGATGACTCAATGCCTGAGATATTTTGTATGAAACATTTCTATATATTCCCCCTCGCATGAGTTAGCAGGGGTTGGATGTTGGATGTAATTGATATCTTTGATATAGTTGTTTTATTATAAATTCTCAGAGAAGTAATACAAAGGCGATGGAATTTCAAAAGCTCTGTGTTGCTTGACGCATTGAGCTATTTAACTGAATGTTACAGGATTCCTGCGTATTTCATGACACAATAAGTCTTCCTTACAACTCTTTGTTATGTGTTTTCTTGTCTTTCATATCTCTTTCATGGTTTCTGTGTTTTACAGTTAATGGCAAAGAAAAAGAATAGTTCTAGGATTTAATCACTCATTACCCTAAACTCAATCTAAGTTGTTATGAATGTTTTCTTCAGTTATAGTAATAAAAGTGTAATTATTAATTGCTACCCTTTCACACTATATCTTTCACAGTGATTATTGTCTCAGGAATTCAAGTTTTTCTCCTGAGCAATATATCTCTTTCTCACACCCCAGTTTAGTGGAAAATTCTTAACTGCTTTTGACTGGTTGTTTACATTTCACCATCACAATTGCAAGTTTGTTTTATGAAATATTTAAATGGCCCTGTAACTCCAACTGCTCAAACTCAAGATTTCAAGAAAACAGTAGTCACAGACTCCATTGCCCAATGGACTAACTTTATATGCAGATTTCTACTTTAAGTACAGAAAGACATCCCTCCAACCAAACATAAACAAAAACCCCTACTTCATAACTAGCCTAAAATCTCCACAAAACAGAGACAAACCTTAAAGAGAGATCCCTCTCTGATTACAGTTGGGCTAGAAGCTATAATCCAAAGATTGGTTAGTGGTTACCCTAGCTGTATTCCCTTGGGAGTCAAAGGGAACAACCTGGGTGTTAACACCCACCTCAGTTGCGCTCCCTGGCCCATCACACTATCTATCACTGTCAACCAGTATGAATCGCACTTCTCGAGTGTAGCAGGTGTGATTCATATTTTTTTCTATGAAGCCCAGGTGCGATGACTGACTAAGCCTATTTCCATTCTTGGAATTTGGGGTTTTTGTCCTTGTTTTCAGTTCTGTTTAGTTGTTTTGTTGATTATGAACAATACCTCATCACTGAAGCCTACTTGCATTACATATATCAACCTCCATTGATTAGGATTAGTAAATGTTTTGATGTATTTTTCCATCATTTACAATCCTTTGTAGAAAAGTTGCTTAAATCGATCTGTTGTTTTGGTATAAAAAGTGTCGTAACTCTCGTTTTGTATCAAAAAAGAGAAGTGTCGTAAAGTCTTCCTTCTCTGAATAGTCGATTGAACTTTTTGTCATGTATTTGATTTAATTTGTTTTTATTCGAAGTGTCGAAAGCATTTTCTATTCGAAATTGAAAAGTGTTGTTTAGTATTCCTTTCTATTTTGAAAAAAGAAATTGTCGAAATGTTGCTTTGAAAGAAATATTTCAGATCTTTGCTATACTTAGTTTTCCTTTTTGAAATTTTTTCACATTAAGGGGAACGAAAAACAAATACATGCATTTTCATTTGCATTTAGACTGTGTGCAAAAAATGATTTAGGAAAAGTGCATTTAGTGTGTGCACTTTGCTCTTTGTTTGAAAGAATCACAATTTTCTTTCCCTAGTAGCTAGGATTTT
This sequence comes from Pinus taeda, assembly GCA_000404065.3. NCBI lineage: Eukaryota > Viridiplantae > Streptophyta > Pinopsida > Pinales > Pinaceae > Pinus > Pinus taeda. The sequence goes on from APFE030793433.1 coordinate 61,108, forward strand.
CATTGATCAAAATAAACAATGATTGTTTATCATTGTAGATTGCATTTTTAAGAATTTCAAATCAACATCACGTGGTGAACCATTGAAAGACAAACTTTTAAACAAGATCAACTCTAAAATAAATCTTAATGAACCTAACAACGCTTTGGAACCTAATGTAACACATCTAGAGGTCTAGGCCAGAGACGTGTTATGGCGTCATAAAATATAGTAACTATCGTTTCCATCGAAGGTTGGGTGATTCCTCCTCTTTGATACGAGAAGTGCTAGCGCAAACGTATGCTCCCCATACCATCACGTATATATTGGGAGACCACAATAGGATTATATCCTTTATCCATAGGAAGACGTGTCTGCCGCCCTATCGATCAAAATGCACTGAACAAAACATTCGGGAAGATTGAATACCATACATAAGTCCTTGGTAATTCCTCTTTAATTTATCACCAAGGTGTATATTGCAGTTTTGCGATTGGTTTGGTAATCCCTCTATCTAGATTTCCAGATTAGTCACTTTTGTTTCTTTTTGACTTTTTAAAATAAAAGGTCCATCTGAGCACTTGTCACTTCAGGCTCATTAAAAATCGAAGGGGGCTAGAGTCATCTTTAGCTTTTTCTCGACTCTTAAAAATTGAAAAAGTAAAGTTTTGTCAAAGCGTCTTTAAAATTTATTAAATTAAAAATAACATCCATATTCCTTTGTTGATCTTAGGTTGAGATAATGGAGTCCACCAATCAAGGAATCCCTTTTGAGGGGAATCCTAGTCCATTTTCTTCTTGGTGAAATATTGGTGCTCTGTATATGGCCACATTGTCCCTTCCAAGAATCACAATTGGCCTGCCAGTCTGGCTTTTCTCAACCTCTGTCATTCAAAATACCGTAATTCCTTAGCAATCAAATCAACATCTAGTCGATACTGAAGTTGACCCTTCACCTTCTTCTTCGTTTGTTTCTCCCTCCCCTTATTCCTCTTCTCTTCGTGAAAATAGCAATGGTAGTAACTAGGTGGCTGAGAAGAAGAAGAAAGGGAAGGAGAAGAAGAAGAATAAGTTGATTCAGCAAGGGGGCAACCATGCAGCATCTGGTGAAAATCTGCACACTAAACTTTCCAAACCTAGATCTCCATGCATAATTTGTAGAGGAGACCATTTTCATCGAGAAGGTCCGTGCATTCCTCAGATCTTGAGAGAATGGTCCCCCCATTCACACCAATAGGTTTTATCAACCTCTGGTGATCATGTTGACAACACACCATCAAATGGTAATAGCGAAGTTTATGGACAGAAAGGAAAGGTCAAAATCCCATGTAAGTTATGTGAAGGGGACTATGCCCTTCCCCGTTGTCCTTTTTTGGATGAAGACAAAAGAGTCTTGCATAGCCTTCCTGCTTCACTGCAACGACTTCCAACTGGGTACAGGAAACGCTCCCCAAGTCCTTTACTAGTTGAAAATCTAACTGACATAACTCAACCATCAGTCGAAACACCTATTGTTGAAAGTGAATCTTCTGAGTCCATATCGAACCAAACTTAATAGGTTGAGATGGAAGTCGACCCAATTTTACCTTCAGAAGATCATACCCTTCCCGAAGAGAGTGAGAACGATATCGTTCAAATTCTTTTTATCACTTCAGAGTCCAATGAACTTGGGGGCAATCCACCTAGTCCTTCACAACTGGAAGAGAATCCCCCAGTTCCCACTACTCAAGGGACTAATTCAACCGTTTATTCGGTACCCCCTCCAAGTAGTCTAGTCACTTCTTTTGATTGGATTCGACTAGCAAGATCCCGCCTTCCTTCTAATGTACCATTCTGGACCATAGCACAAGTTTACAAAATGATCGTGTCTGGCACTATCATAGATGAAGGGGCATCGGTGAGTATCCTTTCTTCAACTGATTGGAAAGCACTTGGTTCGCCATTGCTTATGCTTGTCACACAGAATCTGTCAGGATTTAAAAAAGGAACCAGTTGGCCATTAGGGATCCTTCCTAAGTTACTGATAATTTTGGGTAGGAAAATCGTTCACCTGAACGTGTGGTAGTCCCAAGATCGTTAGATTACAATCTACTCCTTGGACGTGACTATGCTTAAAACATGGAAGCTATTGTTTCAACACTCTTTCGAGTGATGTGTTTCCCGCATGAAGGAAAAATTGTCACTGTTGACCAGCTTTCTTTCCTCGGTTCAAGCATAGCTCCAAGTCAATCATCATCCCCAAATGGTCCTTTTGCGTTGAGAGTGTCTCTCCAACCTTCATTCCATCCACCTAATTACCGCGAGTAGTCTGGTGAATGTAACGAAGCTTAAGGGGCATGCACCCTTGTCTTCTTTGGTAGACGAACCCAGCTGAAAAGATAGGTTTCCCTATAGGTTATGTGATTGGTTTGAAACACCATTCACTTTTGTTTGCACTGCGGACAAAGCCAAGGAAGTGTTTTGTCTACTATGTGGATGAAACCATCCTACCATATGAGTTTCCCTGTAATTTAAGTGATTGGTCTCACACACCATTCATCTTCTTCTATTTGGCGGACAAAGCCAAGGAAGTGTTTTTTCTAACCACTGACAAAAACCATCCTGCTTAACCACAGTGATTTTCATATGGTTACTAGAGACACTCCTTTCATCATGTTGGGGGCATGCAACCCTTTTTTCAATTTCATTTTCTAGCCTTTTAGCTTTTTAGCTTTTTAACTTCTTAGGTTAGGTGATTGGTCCAATACACCATTCACCTTTGTCTGTGCTGTGGACAAAGCAAAGGAATTGTTTTGTCTAACCGCAGATGAAACTTTCCTACCTAACCTTAGTAGTTCCTTAGCTTTTTAGTTTTGTCATTTCTAGTTCATGTAAAAAGAAAAACTAAAAACTTGAGCATATGTTATCGCATGGTTCAAACTCGTTAAAAAATAAACCTACCACCTGAGCATATGTTGACCTACCACTGAGCATAGTTCCCCCATGGTTCAAGCTCGTTAAAAACTGAACCCACCTTCGGTAAATAACCTTTGTGATTGCCATGTTATCAGCCTTTTGAGCCTTGGTTGTGTTCCTGCCATCACCTCCATCCTTTTGGTTGATCATACGCTTCCACTTGATTGTTTACCCTTTTGAGGAAAAACTATGACGAGTGGTCCTGTTAGCTAACCTCTTCACATCACCATGCTTTGAGAAGTTTCAAGCTTACTTGGAACCAGTTGCTACCCTAAACAACACTCGTTCCTCAAAAAACGAGTCTCCTTTAAACTCTTTTCAGACACGTTAAACATGAAAAGATCGTTGAGATTTTGGCCTTTCCAGCTCACTAAAGTGATTGGAAGTGCCATCCCTCCTGTATATTTTACTTTTTTTCGGACCTAAGGGATTATCTCATGAAAAAGTTTGAGCGCTTGTCTTTTCGGCTCGCTAAAGTGATCAAAAAGTCATCCCTTTTGTATTATTTTATCCTTTTTTAGACTTAAGGGATTATGCTATGATAAAGAACTGTTGGAGTTTCCTTTTCATCCCTTTTAAACTCTCTAAACATGAAAATGAATGAGTTGTATTTTTCGTTAAACTCGTTAAAACAATAGCGACAAACTTGTCCACCTAGACAAGAACAAGTTTCACTGTCGCTAGACTCGCTAAAACATATCAACAGGTTTGCCCAAAGGGAGAATTATAGAACATGCATATGTTATCCTCCTTAAGCTTGAAAAAAATAAAGAGGTACTAGTAAGCAATGACTGGGGGAAAGGGAAGAAAACTTGAAGAATTTTATGGTAGCAGGTCACTCTTGAACATGACACTTTCACTCCATCACCATGACTGAGTCAAGTTGGGTTATTCCGTTCATCGGTCATTTCACCATTGGTCTTCCACACCATCCATCTGTTGGGGTTAATGCTACCAATCCATCTCAGTGTCGCTGATATGCTAAATATAATTCATTCAGTTGAGAAACCATCATCCAGTTAATGCCTCATCCACTGCAATACCTTCACCCTCCATTTTTCATGATTTCCATTCTTGAACCTTGTGTTGTCAGATCATTTTCACCTCCAGAAGATCATTTGCTTCATCTCGTGTCGTAGATGTGGGATGCATTAAGGCCCTCCTACGATGGGTCACTTCTTTTCGACATTAGCTCATTATCCAAGAAGTTGACTTAGAAACACCCTTTTCATTACTTTGAAGCTTACATGCCTTAATGGTAAGTTTCTCACTTCCAGCGACAGGTTGACATCAATTGCCTTCGACTGAAAGATTTTGTGTGGTGTTTGACATCGGATCATATATTCACACCACGCGAATTGTACTGTAATACCTTGAGGGTCATCATCATTATCGGTGATTCCTCTCATGTCTGTTAACATCTCACATTATTAGCTGGTAATCAAGAGATGTCTTTCCATGTTCGACTTCAGAACATCTCTTCACAGTGATTGACTTAGACATCGGGAGAAGATTGAATGAGATTGAAGACCCCGGATCTAGTTTCATCCATCTGGGCTGCGATAAATCCAGGGATATAAAGACATCAAATGTACGCAGAGGCTGCACATATGGTCATCCGAGCCAGGGATGATGAATCTACATTTGAAGAATCACCAATCTGCATATGTAGATGACTATCTTTTCTATGTACATGAAATGAATTTATAAAGCTGACCATGGGAATGCCTGCCTCAGCTAGATCATGAAAAAATATATTATGATGATGTATTGTAATGTATCTTATACATGTCACCTTCCAGTTTTGAAAACCTTGGATCCTCATGATAAAGCATTTCACCCCACATCAAAGATTTATGACTTCATGCTTTAGGGGGAAACTGTTATAGACATATTTGGGCACTGCAACCCCAATCTTATATGTCGATAAAATAGGGCTCTTTAACCCCTAAAAGTGTTGTTTCATACCCTAAAGGATCATGGTCAACTGATTACATCATTCCCAAAAAGTTCCACCTGAAAAACCATCTAGAACTGGCCAAAACAGGACCATACTGACTGCTCCATTGTTATGGTGTGATGCATACTGACTCCTGCATTAGCCAGGTGCGATGCATACTGATGAGGCCTTCTGTAGGGTGCGATGAGCGAGGATGGACAAATGTCCGAGACAGCTTGCTAAGTGAATTCTCATGGAATCTTATAGAAACTTCTCCTATGAAACTTGCCTCTCTGAATTCGCCTAGGGATGAGTAAGAGATCCAATAAATCTCCAAGTGGAACCAAAAACAACAAGTGGAATGACACTAATCAAAACCCCAAAGATGAATCACAACCTTGCACACATCTATAAATGGATCCCTCATCTGAGAGATCTAGAGCCTGGAATTTTGTAATTTGCAAGGAAGTGCTGATAGTTTGTGAATGAGAAAGAGCATTGTATTGTTGGTGTGATCTTGCTTTTCATGAGGTGAAGAGGGCTTTCATGCTGGGAGGATGATGCTGGATCAAACAGGTCGGTTGTAATTCTCCCTACTATTTAATAAAGTTCTTTGATTTTTCTTCTATACAACAGCGCAATTGTGAATGTTATTATTTGTGAATGCCATTGTATGTTCATTGTATTTATGATTCTGTAATATTTATGATATAATAGATCAAGATGCTTTGACGGTGTAAAGTGGGATAAGTAGGAGAGGAGTTGCAAGCTCTGTCAAGGGAGAGAGAGATCAAGCAATGAGTTAAGTAGAAGATCCAGGTTGGTTCCTTTGCCCCTGTCTTATCTATCATACGTAGAAGAAATCCCAAATTGCTTTGATTTTTTGTTTCTAGGATAGCTTCCAATCCTAGAGGGTTAGTCGATCGAAAAGACACTAGTTTTCCTGGAAACAGAGACACCTCTAGTGATTGGAGGAAAAAGGAGGTCACTTCAGGTGAGGAAGTGGATGCTATTGTTTACTGATAGTTGGTGCGTCCATTGACGTATCTTGTGAACACTTGACCAAATATGTGCTATGTAGTCAACTAGTTGAGCCAAGCTATGGTTAGGCCAACCAAATTAGTTTGGAAGGTAGCTAAGCATGTTCTATACTACCTCAAAGGAACTACTGAGTTTGGACTATGGTACAGGCAGACAAAGGGAGTGAAGCTACGTGGTTTCACAAATGCCGATTGGTATGGGGTGTCCATCAGGATGAAAGAGTACATAAGGTGGAATTTTCAGTGTTGGGTCCACAACAGTTTCTTGGTATAGTAGGAAGAAAACATTTGTGGCACTCAGCTTGGTAGAAGCATAATACATGACTGCCAATCAAGCAACATGTCAGGCGATCTGGATGAGACATATACCTATTGGATTGTTTGGTCAGATTATGGATCCAACTGTGATATACTTTGATAATAAGAGTTGCATCAAGCTCTATGAAAATCTTGTTTTTCACGATCGATCCAAGCATATAGATCTCTAGTATCAGCATTTACGACAAAATTTGTAGAGGTGGATAATGTTATTGCAGTATATTCTGACAAAGGAACAAGATGATGCCATTTTGACTAAGGCCTTGTCAAGAGGGAAGTTTAAGTTCCATAGGTGTAGGATAGGGGTGGCTTATAATCCCTTTCTTGCAAAGAAGGTGTTATCACAAAATCAGTCTCTGAAGGGGCTGCTAATCAGATAGACTCTGTGTAACTGTTTCAGACCAATCTTTGGACTAAGGATTAGCCTCCCTAGCCCAAGAGGGCTCTCTCTAAAAAGTTATTGATTTTGTTTGTTGATGAGAGGGCTAACTCTAGTAAGGTAAATTTAATAAAAAGGTTGGCTGGACAGACATTACAAATACTTCCATTGGGCTTATGGAGTTGATCATATTTAATAAAATATAACACTGCTCATGCATAGAAGTCAGGGCAGCAATGTTTAAATACTCAAAACATCATCTTCATAGGAACCTCAGTTTACAAATACACACAGGAAGTTAGAGCAGCATAAGTGAATTCTGAGTGAGTTGTGTATTCATACAACTGTAAAAACATTAAAGATAAAACAAAACCACACATTTTGAGCATTATGAAACACTGTAAGAATCCTGAGAAGATAAGCAGTAATTAATATTACCAAACTGAGTTTTACACAAGCCAAAAGCAAATAACTCTGTTTCTCTCAAATATCCAACCCTTGTTACATAGATAATTCAGCTATATATAGCAACACAACTCTAACTACTTGGAGCTTCCTCCTCCAGCATGAGGGGAGCTCGATGACTGTCACTAATGACCCTTATCTGTTTTTAACAAACTTATTTATTACAACAACCATAAACAGAAGTTCTAAAGAGTTCTAATCTAATTATAATTCTAATTTTATCTCCTTCGTAGAAAGATTCCTCCTTGCAGCTTTGACACTTGGCTTCATCTTCATTTGGCTGAGATGGCATGCAATGAGCAATTAATTCCCCATGTTGGCTTTGGATACTGAATGCTTTAATCTGCTCCGTGTTGGATGAGAATATCCCTAAATTTTCGGTTCTGGTCCCCCATCATTTCAAGTATTCAGCAGCAGGTACTTTAAGTCTTTAATGAGCCAAGAATATGGGGCATTACCACGTTACTGATATGTTGGAGGCTTCTTTGATGGACAGGTGTGCCTTTTTCAAAAACTCCCGCTCAACTTCAAAACTGCTTCCTTGCACTTTAATTTTGCAGCTACAGCAGTTTCGTAGCGCGCTACGAAACTGCTGAGCAGTCATCATGTTCAACAGCTTTTAAAATACAACATACAAAAGGACTCGACAAGGCAACTTCTACTGTGAGTTCCAAAAACTCTTGCCTCATACACAACTTGAATGAAAGTAGACTATTATCACTGCCTCACTAAAGACGACAGAAGCTCAAAAAGTTCTGGCGGGCTACCTTTCTTGTAAACCTCTCGTTTCTTTCTGCTCTGCTCATCATTAAGAAACAGAGCAGTGAATACTGCTTTCCATCCAACAAGCAAAACAAAAGTATCACCCAATGAGACCAATATAAATGCTGATGCCGGAAAATGACCAGCTTGAACTCCTCTGATGGCCAGCCTTAGCGGAATACCCACAACCCAGGACTTGGTTGCAGCAAACACAACTTTCATGACACCATTGATTCCCAAACCTTCAGATTCAAAGCCACCAAGGAAATATGCACCCAGCAGTCATCCTGCAATAAAAGGATCAGCAGTATGAAGTGTCTCCCAGTCTAAGACTGGCATGCCATGGCTTAACCTTCCGATGACAGAAAATGTCAACAATGCCAACACATCACCCACTACCAGAATAGCAACTTGCCTCCAATATGGCCGAGGAATATCGAATTTGTCGAATTCAATGACTCCCTCGAATTCTGCACCTCATATACTAAATTGCCCAATGTCTGTATTATATCTTGCTCTAGCCTTATTGAGGTGAAGCTACACTTGCTCCTTCCATCAATATTCTTCTCACATGATTGCTTAAATTGTCGAGCACCGGATCCAGAACGATCACCATAACGACGATCTCCATATTCATCTTCATATGGAGGGCTACGGGAATCTGACCGAAATGAATCTGGTTTCCTACTTTCAGAGGCATCATCTCTATCACCCGCCTCTATCACCGCTATACCTCTTGTCAACATCTACATGCTTTATAAAGTCCCGAAACCTATCAACATTGCTGCTGTCTGGGAGTTGATGACGTGGATCGAAGTTTTTTGAAATATATTTCTTTTGCTTTCTGATTGCCACCTGTAATTGACCCACAATGCATGTCTGCATAAGGCTCATCCCCAGTGAGGAGTTCCCACATGACTATTCTGAATGAATAAACATCAATTTTATCAGTTACCATGCCGCTTTTCCCACTAAGAAGCTCTGGTGCCATCCATGGCAATGTTCCTCGTACACCCCCAGAGACCAAAGTTCGGTGCTTTACCTTTGACAAGTCCATATCATCAATCTTACAAACTGGTCGATGTGGATCTCTCATATTAACAAGAAGATTTTCACACTTCAAATCAAAGTGGACTACACCCTTTTCATGCAAATATTCCATGCCAAATGCAGCATCCATAGCTAAAATCAATCTTTTGCGCTGATTAACAGTTCTATCCTTCTTGCGTAATACTTATATTTTGAATTCATGGATGAAGACAAAATATTTGGACCATATAAAGATAAATCCATGTTTCTGGATGTCCTGTTAATATCCTCACCCATTTTACCATTCAAGCAGGTTTTATCTTCTTGTATGTATAGCCAACGAAATTCAAGTCCTTTGCTGTCAACATCTTCCGCCATGGTCCTGATCCTGCTCTCGTCTAAGATGGAGGTTCAAATTCATCAAACTTTTCAAAGTTTTGTGTGTCCAGTTCCCCGTTGACCTCTGGTCTATATGCTGCCTCAGCTTCATACAGCTTATCCCATACAATTCCTTTAAACCATGGATGTGCCTTTATCTCATCAGCACCTCTAGAACCAAGCCTGTGCTCAACATTACAGAGTAACCTACGAATAAGATCCTCAGCCTCCGGTGACAGCCTAGCCTCCTGAGGGAATTTCAAGTAATGTCGCCAATGAACAATCTTCTTGCATGTTGTCATTGGATCCTCTGAATAAAATGGTGGGTAGCCAACAAGCATCTCATACATTATTGCTCCAAGTGACCACCAGTCACATTCCATGCCATATCCTTTCTTAAGCAAGACTTCAGGGGCAATATAGTCAGGTGTGCCAACTGTAGAATATGCCAGCATCCTCCTATTCCACTGCCAATGCTGAAGTTGTTCAAGCTGACTTTTCCATGGGCCCCCAATCTTAGAATCCGGAGAACAACCATTTATGTCCATTGACTCCCTTAAATTCTCATCATTTATAGGCTCATTTTCGTGAAGAGTTGATAGTGTTGTACAGTCAAGAGGCTTGCAAAGGCCAAAATCTGAGAGCTTCATGTGACCATTTTTGTCTAAAGGAAGGTTATCTGGCTTGATATCCCTGTGTATTTAATTATGTTTATGAATAGATTCTATAGCAAGTACATTCTGAGCAATGTAGAACCGAGCTACATCCTCTGGTAACATGTCTTTTCTCATAAGAAGGGTCATCATATCACCTTCAGGCAAATACTCCATTATCAAATACAGATATTCAGAATCTTGGAAAGAATAATAGAGTTTCACAATGCAATGACTGTCAACTTCTGCAAGTAAGTTCCTATCTTCCCTAACATGCTCAACCTGCCCCCGACTAAGCATCTCTGACTTCTTCATTGCATATACTTGCCCCGTTGACTTTGCACGACATAATTTAACCTCTAACATTGGTCCATGAAAGCATAATGTGCAGCTACAGCAGTTTCGTAGCGCGCTACGAAACTGCTGTGTGATTTTTAAAAACACAGCTTCAAGTCAAAAATTCAACTCTCTTGATCTTACCTTTGCTTTAAAATCTTTTCAGTGATAACAGAAGGATTTCTAGAAAATGTAGCAAAAAATTCTCAATTTCATATTGCAATCATTAAATTGAGAAAATTCGAATTTCCACATTAGCAGACAACTTGGATGATGTTAATTTGTGTGACATGGCTTGTGTCACCTAGCTTACTCAATAAATTCGAGTTTTAGGAGTTAGAGTTTAGTTATGCATGTGAGATTGCTAATTTATAGAAATCAAGGTCACTTATCTCGGGTTGTTTTCAGTTAAACTAGTTCCAACATTTGGAGGAACTAGTGGAAGGTTGGTTGAGCAGTGGGACTTTAGTCAAACTCAATGATCATCTAGTTAACTGATCAATTAGATCAAAATAACGAGTGCATGCAGATAATTTGAGATACCTAATTGAGGTGGAGATTCCAAGGTAGTATAACATTAGTTGTAGACTAGTCTTGAGTGTACAGATGCTGCATGTAGTCAGATGATCAGCCTAAGAATTGCACAATTCAATTAGAGGAAATTCCTAAAAAATATGGGCTAATTCCTCAAGGAACAATGCAAGGAAACAGGAGATCACGCCAAGACAAAATTTGACTAAGTCTGGGTCAGACGCATTTAGTGATTAGAGAGATAGGTTATACATTTTCAGGGTATGCTTAGTTGAGCAAATAGATTTTAATACATCTATATTCATTTGATTAATGTGAGCTCACATTCGGGTTTTTAGTAGATTTTTTTCTCTAGATAAAAATACTTGTTGCATGTGTGATATTTCTTATTGCATGTCTAATATTTTGTTCGAAATTGTGAATTAATATCTACAAATAAGTAGAGTAGGTTTGTGTCTTGTGATTTTGATTAAACATTCATGAGCAATTGCAAATCTACCACCTATTTTATACATTAAATAAGAATAAAAGTGATGCATAATATAAATCTTTGAAAAAAAGAGAAAAATAGTTTGCACTGCATAGACCTAAGAAACACATGCACTAGCATGAAAAAATAAAACAAGTTGTTGACTTGGTCTTGTGTTTTCAGCCTATCTAGGACCTAAACCAATAGGTAGTCCTTGTTGTAATTAAGGGCAGTGTTGGAATATGTTAATCTCTCTATTATGATACAATTTCTAGAAGTTTTTTTGTTGAGTATGAATTTAGGAATATTAGTCTTGCATAGTGATAATTAGCATTCTAATGACCTCTCTAGGGTGATTCTCCTTGGCCTTACTAGAGGATTCTCCATGAATTTTTTTTAGGGTCTATTGTAAGTGTATCCTCAAGAAATTTAATGAAATTGAATTAGAGAGTTACAAATTTATTATGTTGGTTTTATTTTTAATTATTTGTGCATTTAGCTATTGTAAAACTCCAGTTTCCTCCTCTGCGGTTCAATTTTTTTTATTTTAGATAAACATCCATGGAGATTTGAACCTGATCTCACAATTAACATAATACGCCATAACACGGGGATCCCCAATTCCTTTAAAATAAGAACTATAATTTTGAAAATTATTATTTTTGAATAAAAAAACAATGACTTTAACTATACACACAATTACAAATAAAAACCTCAAAATCAATTTCTCAATAGAAAATTATTACTAGCACCATTTTTCCCCGTTAAATTTTCCACTGGTGAAACCTTAGACAAAATTACCGATACAAACTTTAAAATCAATTTCTCAATAGAAAATTGTTGCTTTTAGCACCATTTTTTATATATCAAATTCTCAACTTAAACACAAACCTTAGAACCAACTCCAAATTAATAAAATAAAAGCCATAAAAAAAAAATAATGAATTGTAGCACATAGGAAATTTTGGGAATCAAATTTTTACATAAGTATAATCTTGTTGATTAAAAATATATTTTTTCCCACCTATATTATTTGTAGTTCGAAATAGTTTTGATTTTTAGTGTCCTTATTATTTGCAATATCAATAATTATAAAGCTATAAAAGTTATAATTTTGAATAAATTGTAATGTCAATTATATATATATAACGGAGGAGAGTTTACATATTTATTATTTTATTTTAAAGTCTTAATATATTTATTATTAACCATATCTATAATTGCAAAGTTATAATTTTTTAAAATATATTGTAATGTTTATTTTGGGAATAAATTGTAATGTCAATTATATATATATAACGGAGGAGAGTTTACATATTTATTATTTTATTTTAAAGTCTTAATATATTTATTATTAACCATATCTATAATTGCAAAGTTATAATTTTTTAAAATATATTGTAATGTTTATTTTGGGAATATATATGAAAGGAGAAAGGGTTTATATAATAATATTTTCATTTTAAATCTATTTTTAAAGTTTTTGCAAATGATAAGATTTCTTTCAATTTTGGACACAAAGTTTTATTGTGTTTATCTTAAAAAGTGACAAATCGTTCCCTCTAACTACAAGGACATTATGATTAGCCACATCCTCGCCAAGGTATATAAGCTCATTTTGTAAATAAGTTTAGCCTTTGGCTTGAAAAGCATGGTAAACGAGCTAAAGGGCAAGCTAGTTTTAGGAGACATGACTCGTCTATCAACCATCTTGTCACTCTCAGGATCAGAGGAATGTCACAATATTAAAGTCAAGCTCTTCTATTTTTTTGTGGACTTTCAAAAAGATTTCGACATTATTCCTCGAGATAAGTTTTGCGAGAGACTTGAAGAGATCATGGTTCCTCTCGAATTGAGGATTGTTGTGATCTCCCTCTATGAGGCTATCATTTCCAAGCTTAAGACCAATGAAGTGTGGTCTAAAGACATCAAATGTAATACCAGAGTCAAACAAGGGTGTCCCCTATCACATGCCATTTTTGTCATAAACATCGATATTAACCTAGAGGAGTGTCTAGAAACCACAGGTTGCAAGGGCACCGAACTTGCTAGTAAAATCATTACCCTTCTCCTTTATGCTGATGATATCATTCTTCTTGCAAAAATCCATGATGAACTAGACAAGCAGCTTAAGATTTTTCACGTCTACTGCTCCAAGATGGGTATGACAGTTAGTACCGAAAATACTAAAGTCATGATCATTAAATCCAAAAAGATCACCCATGGTAGTTTCGTTTATCATAGCCATTGCTTAGAGTAGGTTTCTTCTTATAAATATTTGGGTATTGACTTTCCTCATCAACTCAACTAGAATTATAACATCGAGAAAATGCTATTGAAGGCTAGAAAGCTTATTATGAGCTTGAAACCAATTGTAAGTTGGTCGATCTTTGCATTTGGAGTAAAAAGAGGTTCTTCTTTGAGCCTCTCGTCACCCTAGTTGTCTTATATGGATGTGAAGTTTTGGGTTGCAATATATCTAGAGAGTCATGGAGAAAGATTGAGATTATTCAAAAGAAATTCATAACCTACAACCTAAAGATCAAGGGAAATACTACCTATCTCATGCTCTTGATCGAAGTTGGCTTGTCTCCCATTGAAAGTATGTCTATGTTTAGATATATGATGTATAAGAAGAAGATTTGCAAATTGCTTCTAACTTTAGTCAAAACCCCCACCTTCACCTCAAGCACGGGTAGCATAAGGATGCCCAGTCTTGGCTCAACCATTGGGGGATTAAGGAGGAGATCATCATGGGAAGCAAGGATAGTGTCAAAGATACTATTACCTCCATTTTTAAGGACAAGTTGTGGGATGATAAGGAGTTAGATAGTAAGATGAGGCTAAGATACTATAGGGGGTGATCAACCCCACCCTTGATAACCAAAATTATCTCTCTCTGTTGACTATCACTAAGAAAAAAATGAACATCATTGGGATAAGAACTAATTCTCATGAGCTTCGAAGTGAAACTCAACGGTGGTCTACTCCCAAGATTCCCTAGGACTATAGAATCAACAAGATTTGTAATACTAAGAAGGTGGAAGATGAAAAACACTTATTTTTAGACTGCTTGACTCTTACTCACATCTACTCTCAATTCCCTAACATCTGCCATACTTCCAATCTTCTTGACTTATTAAGCCAACCCAACTATAGTGATCTTAGAGCACTTATTTCCCTTCTCTTTGATCATCGAAATAAGATTTTGAAGAATCACAATTAGATTGTGTTCTTTTCTTGAGGTCTAATAAAGCACAATGGTCTTAATAACAATTAATCATCGGCATTTTACAATTTTAAAAATTATATTTCTTCTTAAAATATAAAATTAAATAAAAAAATCAAATATTTAAAAATATTGATTTTATTATTTACTTAATAAATATATAAAAATACATTTATTATTACTATTATTATTATTATTATTACTAACCCATTAAACAAATATAGTTATTTTTTTCTAATGCAAGAGTCGGTCCTTCTTTTTAATTATATCGTAAAAACAAATTACATAAAGTACATACATTCCCAAAGGCGATGTGGGTCATAAAGTTATCGAGCCTCACAAAGCCTTGGGAGCTGCGCCAAAGGCCCACACTCCGTGCCATGGGCCCACAAAACATAACATAGTGACCTCTAAAATTCAATCATTCACCAAGACCATTTGATCCGCCTCCAGAGATCTAACGGACGAGGAACTATATTGGAACGATGACAAAAAACTCATTAAGATTTGAATTGGACCCGATGAGGAAATAGATACTGCACTATAATGATTTCGGGTCTGCCTAGGGGGGTAACCCTCGAGCATGCAATTTGACTGAAATCCACTGATCCTAACCTTGTTGCGTAACATGCATGTTAATTAACAACGCGCCTGAACCTGAATTCAAATAAAGCCATCGTTTAAGTTAATTTCGGGTCCGCTTGGCATGGTAACCTCCTTGCAATTTTCCATGTGAAATCCCTATGATTGCCTCAAATTTTCCTAACTGCGAGAACGTTAACCAAGCACCCAACATAGCTAATTCAAAGGTGAATTTTAGAGACATTTTCATTAAAAGACTTGTTCTTAATATTGACTCTTGCCTAATAACTTTGGGTTTGTAGAGTTCTAGGTGTAGATTCCCGCCCGAAGACTAGATATCTTGTCCACCTATTTCCATGCATTGCTTCGCCATAAAGATCAAAAGTCTTGATTTTCCTTTAGTCTTCAACCTTCTAGTTTCCCCTACTTTGATAGAATTCCTTGTCCGCATTCGCCTATCTGAGACACTCTTCCCTCAATATGCCTTGGGGGATCTCTTTGCAACCATATATTTAATTTCTCTTAGCACAGAGTATGCCCTCATTAGCTAATATGTCTGCTAATTTGTTGGCTATTCAACGCACATGAGTAAAACTAAGGGTTCTCATGTTCTGTAGGTTGGATTGAATCTGTTGATAAACTTGCAGAAGTCACCAATGTCTTGAGACTTTATCTAGAGCTCAACAATAGAAAATTTCTTGACCGAATTAATAATCAATTGAGAATCAACTTCAATTATGGTATTATGAAGATTTGAGTCCCTCAAGATTTCAAGGCATTGCTCAAGGGCCATGAGCTCTGCGATATTGTTAGTGGCTTTTCCAAAATGACTATGAAAGATGGTTTTTATGAAACCCTTTTCATCTCTTATTACTCCTCCATACCCTGCCATACCCGGCTTTCCTTTTGAGGCCCCATATATATTGAATTTCATAAAACCCTGAGGGAGAGGTTGCTAAAAATCCTTATCAGTTATTATATGACTTACCTTCATGTATTTTCCCTGAGGGACAAGTCCCTGAAGACCCAATTACAGTAGTATCTACACATCTGAATCTTTTGTTTGGTCCTCGGGGGGGTTTTAATGAGGATTCTTACTGTCTCATTGAGATGTCCTAAAATCTGAGCCATGATGTTTTGGGAAGAACCTTTCCTGTTTCTTGAATATTTTGTTATTGCATTCTTTCCAGACATCCCAAATTAGAAAGCCCAGAACTAAAGCCCAAGCTTTGTTGATTATTTCATTGTCAGAGAAACTTTTCCTCCACTTCTTCAGAGTACTGGTAATGATGCCCATGTCCCTGTCTGTTTGTCTGAATAGAAGCTAACCAGTTCCACAAAGTGGATGTGAATGGGTAGAAGTTGACTAGGTGATCCATAGTTTCTTCTTGTAATTCACATCGCTGGCATCTAGATGTGCTGGATACCCCTCTTTTCCTAAGGTTTTCCTAGGTCAATTTTTTTTTTTGCTGTATTGACCACATGAATAGTTTGATTTCATCCATCTTTGGTTCTGCCATAGGTCATTCCATAATTAATCAGGGCTTGGATAGTCAAGTCTAGGTGCTATGCGCTTGGCCTCTTTGAGGTTAAATTTGCATTCATTGTTTTTCCCCATCTCAACTGGTCTGAATCAGCTGATGTCAGAATCTTTCTCTGTTCCAAGATGGTTGTTAAAGCTTCTGCCTATGCCTTCAACAGGGAGTCATCACTGTATACCAGATTCTTCCATATTCTCCATTTTCCCTTGCTACTTTCTTGATCCAAGAAGTAATTTACCCTAAGTAACCCTTTGTTGTCAGTATCGTTCTTGAGATTGGCAAATTCTTCTCTTAATAGTTTAGGTTCCTATTGCCAATTATCTTCCCAAAACCAGGCAAGGTTTCTAGATCTTATTTCCTAAATTATGTTTCTGCACAATGGCTCTATTCTCCCAGGATTTGTTCCAAATGTGGGAGCCTTTGATGAGCCTAGACATTCTAATGCGATCCCTTTCTTGCCAATTTTTTTCATATTTTTGTTTCCAAATTTTGGCCCAAGGTGAAGCCGAATATTTTAGCCATCTCCACCATAGTTTTTCCCCGAAAACTTTGTTAAGTATTTCATGGTCATCAAGTCCCAAACCTCCATGTGTCTTAGGTTTATAGATCTTTTCCCAGGCTACCAAAGCCCATTTTTTTTTTTCTTCTGGTTTTCCCCAAAGAAAATCTCTTTGGATATTTTTGCATTGTTGCATAACTCCTTTAGGAGCTGGAAGGGCTGAAAACATAAAGATGGGAATTGTTTGAAGGATAGCTTTTGTGAGCATTAGACGTCTTGCTAAATTCAAAGACTTGTTTTTCCATTTCCAGAATTTTTCCTAGAGCTTGTTGGTCACAGGCTCCCAAAATTCCTTGCTCAGAGGTTTTTCAGTTAGAGGTACTCGCAAATATTTGGAGGGTAGCATATCTCTCTGAAAGCCTAGAATTCTAGAAATATGTCTCTGAATAGCAATGTCAATAATAAAAAAGAAGATCTTTGATTTGGAAAGGTTGACCTCTGTACCCATAGCGTTTGCAAAGTCGTTCAGGATTTGTTTGTAGGCTAGAGCTTCCTTGACCGTGGGTGTACCCTGCAGCATGGTATCCTCTAAAAATTGTTGATGGGTCCAAGCCTCTTCATTCATGGTAAGATTGAGACCCTGGATTTGGCCTTCTACTTTGGCAAATTTGATAGCATTGCCAAGCCCTTCCATCATGAGAATAAAGAGGAAGGGTGAGAGAGGATCTCCTTGTCTAAGACCTCTCAAAGGTTCAAAGGTTGTGGATGGTGAACTATTTAGTAGGATTGAAAAACTGGAGGTAGTTACAAGGCCATTACCCATCTTATCCAATTATGGTAAAATCCATAAGCTTTTAGAACTTCCCTGATGTAAGCCCAACTTAGCTTATCATAAGCCTTTTCTAGGACAAGTTGTATAATTATTCCTGCCTTCCTATTGTTCTTAAGTGAGTGAACCACCTCGTGAGCTTGAATGATATTGTTGAGAATTTGCGTGCCTTCCAGCTATCCAGTTTGCTCCTCAGACATGAGAGTTGGAAGAAGGGGCTTAAGCCTGTTAGCAATTATTTTGGAAATAATTTTGTACACCACATTGCATAATGCTATTGGTCTAAACCTGTCTGGTGTCATAGCACTAACCTACTTTGGAATCAAGGATATGAAAAAGGTATTGAGTGCCTTCAAAACAATTTTGTTTTTCCTTGATTCCTCCACCATATCGATGATATCGTGCTTGACTAATCCCCAACATGCTTTAAAGAAATCAACATTGAAGCCATCTAGACCTGGTGCTTTTCCTTTTTGCATCTCTTTAATGACTCCGTTGACCTCCTCTGACCTCATTGGTCTATTTAGATTATAATTGTCTTCTCTTGTCACAAGCTTAGAAATGTGCTTTGTAAATTCATTAATAAATTAAGATCTGTCTAAAAGAGGTACCTCAGCTATGCCTTGGAAATGTTGAATCAGAACAATTTCTATTTCTTTGTGGGTATTGAGTTGATTCCCTTGAGAATTTATTATTTTTGAAATCTTGTTATGAGACTTGTGATCAATGGTAGATTTGTGAAAAAACCATGTATTCCTTTCTCCTTCTTTTAGCCATAGTACCATTGATTTTTGTTTCCAGAATATCTCCTCTTGCTTGCATAATCCTTCCCATTCTTGTTGATGATGGTCAGTTTGTTCCTTTCTCTCCTCATTGAAGCCATCTGTGATGAGGATCTGGTTAATTTCTTGTAGATTTCGTTAAACTATTTTTTTGGCTTAAAAAATGTTGCCAAATTCATTCTTATTCCAATCTTTAAGCCTGAGTTTGATGTGTTTCAATATTTTATGCAGGAGGAACATTTTAGTGCCCTGAACTTGCATATCCTCTGTCCACCATTTTTCAATATTGCTAATAAAGTCAAGATGGGTAAGCCAATTTTTTTCAAACCTGAAAGGTCTCTTTCTTGGAGTTCATATAAAGGACATTTCAAGTTGAACAAGCTAGTGATATGAGCCACTAAAAGGGACTATCATAGCTGACAAGTCAGGTTCTATCAGGATGAGGTCCCCTGAGATAATAAACCTGTCTAGTTTTGAGGCCACTTGAGACTCTCCTCCCCTTTTATTATTCCAGGTGAAGATACCATTACCTGTCTCTGTATCTACTAGCCTCATGTTGTTTATGAAATTCTAAAATACTATGGAATCTCTGCCTAGTGATCTGGTTCCACCTTTTTTTCCAATATGGACCTGATCATGATAAAGTCCCCTCCCAGAATCTAGAGGATACTCGAATGCCTGTTTCTTAATTCCTCCAGTGAGGTAAGAAGCCCGATTTTGTCATCAGGCTTTTGTGGACCATAAACATTTGTAATCAAATAAACTTCCTTGTCCCCCAAAGGTTGGATGACCACTGATAGATAGTTCCTGGATGCTTCAGCATCTAGGATTTCGAGCTTCTAACGGTTCCAAAGTGTGAGAATTCCTCCTATTGTTTTATCTGCTTTAACTTCTAGATATTCATATTTAATCAACCATTTGATGTGTATTTCTCTTATTTTTTCTATTGAACATTTTGTTTTCTGAATAAATATCATATTTGGTATTTCTATTTTCATTCTATTGCTGAGATTTCTTTGTTTCCTTTTGCTTCCTAGACCCCTAATATTCCATGTTGTAAGCTTCAATAAGAAATATTTGTAAAGGAGTAACTAGTTAGATATTTCATCTTACCAGAGTTGATCATGAGTTTTCCACATTCAATCAGCAACTCATTTTGTTTTTTCTTCCTCTTTTTCTTCTTGGATTTTTTGGAGCTTGTCCCTCTGTTGCCTCCATAGTTTTAACCCCTCAATTGTCCTGATTATCATAGTTTCTTTTGATCCCTGCACCCTTTTCCTGTGTTCTCGAGAGGAAGAGTTGTTGTACTTTGTTAAATTCATCTTAAGGTAGTGAATCCACTCCTTTGGTTGTTCCTTCCTCCAAGAAATTTTATAGATCAAGATGCTCCCTTTCCAGAATGTCTTGCAGTTGATGATCCTCCATACCCACTTCGCTTGGGGTAATCTGTTGATCCCAATCAAGTTCCATAGTGCTTGGTTGATCCTCCCTTTGCTGGGTTTTATTAGGTCTATCCTCCATGCTCTCATCCTTTTCCTTCTCTACTGGATTGTTCTTAATTACTTGATTCGTTCTTCATCCCCCTTTTCTTCTTCTAATATCTTGAACCTATTATGACTAGGTTGTTTTTCGTCATAGCTTTTTTATTTTTATTTTCTCCCTCCTTTTCCTCTGCCCCCTACCTTGGTAAAGCTTTCAGTCTCTTTACCTGAGGTTGCTTTGATGCTGCACTCCATTTTACTTAAAGGGCAGTCTCTGAAGAGGTGCTCGTGTTCATGACATTTGCGACATCTGAATAGTACATGCTCATAGTCCACTTCTAAAATTATTTCATCCAGCAAAGCCCCAGAAAGGTCCATTTCCATGCATATTCTGGCAAAGGAGGTATATTTTCCTCGCAAAGTGGCTTCTAATATTTAAAAAAAATGCCCTAGTTTATTACCTATGGATTTTAGCGATTCTGGTAGTCAGTAATCTAGAGGTAGGGAATATAGTCTTACCCACACCAGCGCCAATGTAAATGTTTCTCGCTCGGAACAAAGTTCATTACCCATGGCCTCATATAGAGGCCTGCAGCCACATTGAAGTAAGGACCTCCTTCAAACACCATGTCTTTATCCATTAGGTTTGAAAACACAACTATGAAGAAACCCTTGGATCCAAGGTGTAGCTCTATTTCTCCCTTAGGTTTCCAATGGTTCTTTATCCATGCATGTAGTGCCTTCTCTGTTGGCCAGAACTCCATGAACTTACATATCACTGCATAAGTCGCCATGTGCTCTTTGTGCACTTGTAGTGCTCGAGCACTTAACACCACACATGGGTGTGATGGATGCCTTAGGTTTACATGGTCTTGTCCTACTGCTGGAGTCATTCTTATGGCTGTCTACTCTTGTACTCTTCTCTCTTCTGACTTCCTTCTGCATTTCTGCCTGCCTATGTGCTCTATTGTTTTCCTGTTTTCCTTTGTATGTACCCCCTGTTTCCGCTTCCATGGACTTTTTGAAGCGATTTGATACAACATCACTGTAGGAAGGAGTGGAGCTCCCCCTTCTCACCCCTCGATGGCACCCGACTCTAAAATCCTGCAACAAACCCTAATTCCACGCGTTTTCACAGTTCCGTTTATTTTCCACTCCCCCTTTTCTATTAAACAACTATACTTATTATATTTCTATTTATAATATATCTCAGTTTCCTTTTACACGGCAATAATTTTGGCTTTTGGCCTTTTATTATATTAAGCATTTAAGAAAACAGTTGAAGTGGTGTTATTTTTAATCCTCAATCTTCACACAGAGATAGATTTTGGGATACCACACCTCATGAAGTCAAACACAGCCGACAAATGAAAAAGAAACTCATCCAAACAGTTAAGAGCTTCTTATTGACTGCAGGCTCATCCAAAGAAGCTATTCCAAACACAACTTTCTTATATATTGCGCACAAATCTTTAATATTATTTATTAAATTTTGTATACTTTATGAGAAGTTTAATTGTTCTATATTATTTCTGGGTTGAAATGTTGTATAATTTTTAATAAAAGCGGCTTTTTCTTTTTTTTTAATAAATTTGAGTTGAGAAAATTTTCATTATAAATTTAATATTTCAACAATTTTTAATCATTTAATAAACCGATTCTGTATCTAGTGTCTCTTGGATGAATGTTTTGTCGGTGAACCACACCTCCGGATAAGCTGCTTATTTTTGCAGTTGTCTATAATGCGACTTTTTGAAAGCCTTTCCGGTGAGTTTTTCCGGTTAAAATCCGGCAGCAATTTATCGAATCTCATGTTTGATAGCTAGTTTCTGCACAATCAAAGAGTCCCAGGGGTTTTTCATGGTGCTGAATCCAAATATGCAGTTAAAAAACCATTTTAATTGCAACAAATCATGATTTAACCTCAATTTCTTCCGCCGGATTCCGTCACCGGAATCTCCAAAAAGTCGCATTATAGACAACTCCCTTATTTTTGTAGGTGAAATACAGGTAAGATGAGAAAAAATGAAAACGAAATGAAAGATTAAAGCAGTGGAGTTACAGCGAAGATGGACATGACCCATGAATCAATTATTGTAACCCATTTTTCATACAGGAAATTGGTTCAGTTGACGTCGATTTCTCAATTAATATTTGTCATGTGAAAATTGGCTACCATGTCTGAGCTTACCAATATTTTGCTGTGCACATGACATTTCTATGTTTATCAGTGCTGCCATTTTATAAAAACTTATTGTCTTGACGTTGTCACTTTCTAACTCATTTATGAGAAGTACGATTGTGGTCGGATTTTTATTATTTAAAATGTTTACTTTCAAATTTTATTTATATCTATATATATAGAGTAAATTAGTAGAAAATAAATCGGGCGAAATTAATTATTTTTATTTTTAATAATTTAAAGAAAAAATAATAAAAGTAATTTTCAAATATAAATTTATGCAAATGAAAATTGAGAGTATAAAATGTATAAGGTTTAATGGTTAAGAGTATGTGTATCCACATAAGCTATCATAGTAGAATATATAAAATGGATAGAATATGTACTTCTAACTAAAGATAAGCCCCTTATTTCTTATAACAATTACTATTATTTTATTTAACACTTGTATAAGTATTTTTTAAATTAAATAATAATAATAATTTAAAATTTAAATAAATAAAAATATATTATTATTATTATTATTACTATTATATGAGTAAGACACTTGATATTATCACATCAAAGAGTTATATTGTCCACAGAAAGAGTTTGCTTCTGGTTTTCCCAATGGGAAACTAGACCAAAAGCTAAGATTCAGAGTCTTGAGGTTATAAACTCCCTTTCTAACTAGTGTATATAATAGACAAAAAAAAGTTATACATAAACTAAAAGTAACAAGAGCTAGCATGCCATAGTCTAGATCACTGGAAAATTTATTGTCCAAAAATCAGTTATGCACAAAGATTACTGATCCAAGTTAGTAGGTTTCAAAATGTGCGAAGAGCCATTCCCCTCAAAGGAGTTAGGGGGTTGAGTTTCCTACTAATGAGGATGTCTTGCTTTTATCAATCCCTTCAAGTTTCCCCTCAAATTATGCAAATCTTATATTGTCTTCCTAGTCTATGTTGTTGTTATTGGTGACGACATGACCCATAAGTACTTTGGTATGCCAATAAATATTATAAGCCTGCATAGAGCTAGAGAAGCGTGAGTGAGTGGAAGTGTCAGTGTTGTGAATCCAATCCTTGGTGTCTGCATTGAGAAGATGCTCAAGAGTATAATGGCTCTCACGACTGACCTCATTTTCAATTTTCTCGATCTCTTATGAACATACTCAGGAAGCATTTCCCTATACCAAGCCAAGGATTCCCACGGTTGTGCTTGGTCACATAAATGGAAGGTGGAAACAATGTTCCTATCAGTCAACCTAGAGGTAGAGGCGTGTCCCCTACCTCACCACTGATGAGTGGAAATAGATCACCCACGTGTCATAGTTAAGTAGGAGATAAGATCCATAAAGAGTTGACAAAGGTTGACAAAAGTACAGGATGCAGGAGCGAGACATATAGTGGAGTGAATAATAAAGGATTGGGAGGGGCCAATAATGGATGAAATAGCTCAAGCCCATAACGAATATGATGCAGGAGAATCAACCCATAGGAAACCCATTTTTCCTAGACCCAAGGGGGCCATGAGATTTTCCACAAAGGTAGAGATTTACATTCCCAAATGTAATTTGTATAAATTAAAAATAATGAGTTTTTATGTAATCTCATGTGTCCCATTTCTAGAATGAATATGGGTTGTTAGGTTGTCAGTTTATTTTGATGAGATGGTGTTTTGGGCCAAGTGTGCCTTTGTAAAATTGACAAGTACTAGGATGAGGCATTAGTAGTTTGCAACATATGTCCAATTTCCTTTGTTTTGTTAGGATGTTTCTGTAGCAAATAATAAATATACATGTATGTACAATGAGAATTAGATAAGCTATGGTGGATCGGAGTTTGAGAAGCAGAGTTTTAGGAACAGAGCTCAAGGAGCTTTGAGAGAATGGGTAGAGAGCCATGTAAACATCTTGTAAATATATCCTATTTAAGTAAGGAATGTTTTTTGAATTTTCATTGTATATATGTATGCATGGTTTCCCTTATGTAGTTAGATTGTGAATATGATATGCTAGTCTATTGTTGGAACACTCAACACGCTTTCATGACAACCAAAATATTGATGTATCAAAGTCTTATAGTTTGTGTTAGGTTAGGGTGAATTGAAGCAACATGAAGAAGGAGTACAAGAGTATGCAAGAGTGTAGCTTGTGGTAGTACCCTATAACCCCTTCTTGGTGTTTTGGTCAAATAATTCTCTGAATGAATGAAAGATCTATACCACTAGAAGGACGGGTGAGAATGATTTGGGATTAGATCAAAGCCCTCCAAATAGCAATGTTTTATTCGAGCTTGAGATCAATGTGTGACACGAGTCACTAAAAGTATGTAGGGTGGTTGAAGTCACAACATTGAGGAAGCTCGCTAGAGTTGACATTCCACTTATCTAACACACATTAGCTCCATCAAAAGAGGAGATATCGAACCATGACAATAGAGTAGAATAGTGAATACAGAAAACACCCCTCCTTTCTTATGTCATGGGTAACCGCCACGGAATTCATAGGCGTTGTAAGTTTCTACCAAAGAATCCATGTCGTCTAAATGATAAGGTAGAACCTCAAGTGGGAATCACAAGTGTTGATTCCTCCCGCCCTCTCTGTTGGAATCGCAGGGGGATGCCCCTTACAATCCGCTTCCATCATCGATCTATTTGATTTATCATAATCATTGAACTAAACACCCATGTTGACAAGACACTTGGTCATCGAATTGACTATGGTGATTTAGATTAATCCCTTATTCCCAAAACTGGGAATAAGAGAGGTATTCAAAGATTGGCCCCTAAGATATATTGTGTATGGAACAAGTTTGGAGTTAACCCTTACTTGGGTTTGAAATGAAAATACAGCCAAGGAGGTTGAAAGTAGTCCAGCTGGGAAAAAAGATTGAGTTAGGAAACTTAAAGATTCAGCTTAAATGTGGAAATATTAAGCACCATACACTAGTTGGAGAGGTCTTTGAGCTATGTGAAGGATAAGAAGATGCCCAAACATTGGTTTGGTTGAGTATCACGTGGTACGATAACTACATCAAGTGGTGTAAGAGCAACTATTATGCTTCTTAGGAATAAAGAGAAAAGCAAGTGGCCACAAGAAAATTGCAATAAAAAAAGAACTTAGAAGGATTGCTCGTGTGAGGGAAAGGAGATTACTCATGAAGGTGATGAAGAATAAAGGTTGCTAAAAGAACCAAAAGTAGAAGAAGAAATCTTAACCAAGGATGAGCAATGTTCACAAGTGCTAAGTAGAGGGGAGATGTCCATATCATCTAAAAAGATAAAGTTGATTTTAGTTGTCAAACTAATTATTATGTTGAAAATGATGAACATGCTATAAAAAAACTTCAAAAGTTTTTATGAAAGAGGATAATAGGTGGCAGAGGCAGAAGGAAACCAAAACAAAGATTATAGAAGGATTAGAAAAAGATAAAGAAAATCCCATCCAAGAAGCAAAGCCAGAAGAATTGAGGAGATTTTGAACATTTGGTGTTGATTGAGACTTGGAAGGTAATTTGATCTTTTAAATTTTATTTTAAGTTTAGTAAGAAGCTAAAAATTGTAGAGGTGAAAGAACGGGAAGAAGATATGCTGATAATTGCTTCAATTGAGAGAGTTATAGCAAAGAACAAGTGATGTTCTTAAGGATCATGGAAAAGAACCCTTCAAGCAGAGAGGTCGCAAGACGAGAGAGAAGTTTTCCCAGTTAAGGTTGGATAAGTGAAGTGGATAGAGGAAGTCCTTAAGAAAGGTTAATAGGATATATGAAGTTCTTGAGAGTTGAGCACAATGCAATAAGTAGAGGTGTAGAGGAGGCTCGAAGATCCAGGTGGATCCCTAATGGCTCAAAATTAAAATTCCTTAGATTGTTGCGACATAAATTCCATATTGAAAAGCTTGTTTACAAGATTATAATGGCACATCTAATGCCTCAATTCCACCTCACATGTGAAAATTATGTGCATTCAATGTTTTGGTCAACCAATCATAAGCACTAAAGTTAACAGGCCTCCAAATATATTTGGATGGTATCTACATTTGGAGGAGCTGCAAAAAATGCGGAACCCTGCTAAAGTTAGTAGGGGACAAGTGGCCCAATCGTATGGGTCCATGTAGCCTAATCAGATGGTGCCACGTGGCATCCACTGAGTGGCCAAATTGCCCCTAGTCGACCAAAATCGGTAATGGGACTATCGATGGTTATATGTTTGTTTTGACACTCGTGAGTTTATTTGAACATATACGGCTAACAATTACCATAACCGCTAGGGTTGAAACCTTACTCAAATAGCTCCCAAACTTGACCATTGCCATTCATACAACACTTATAACTTGTATAGCGAATTATGAAACCAAACAAACAATAGTTGTGATATGAAACCAAACTTTGGTGATTAGTATTCAATATATGCGACAGTTCAACAAAATGTTGAATGTTGGCGATTAGTTTTGTCTAATTTTCAAAATATCAAATTTATTGAAATTAAATATTTTAGAGTATACAATGTCTTAGGGCTTAATGGCTAAGAGCATGTGTATCCACTTAAGACATCATAGATTTCTATAGACAGAGGGTAGAATATATAAAATGGATAGAGTATGTATATCTAACTAAACATAAGTCCCTTGTTTCACGCAAAAATTACTATTATTTTATTTAATGCTTGTATATGTATCTTTTTAAAAATAAATAATAATAATAATAATAATAATTAAAAATTTAATAAAAAAATATATATTATTAGACACTTGACATTATCACACGAAAGAGTTATATTGTCCAAAAAATAGTTTTCTTTTGGTTTTCCTAATGGCAAACCAGACAAAAAGCTAAGATACAGAGTCTTGAGGTTACAAAAGTCCCTTCTAACTAGAGTATTTGATAGAGAAAAAAGTTATACATAAACTCAAAGTAACAAGAGCTAGCATGCCATAGTCTATAGCACTGGAGAGCACTAGAAAATCTATTTTCCAAAAAGCAATTATACATAAAGATTATTGATCCAAGTTAGCAAGTTTTTGTAACACCCTCCTCCCACATCTACCCAAGCAACCATCCAGTAGGGGTAAACACGAAACGAGAGGCCACTATGATATGATTTGACCTCCTAAGTCACATTAAGGAAGTGGAATTGATGGAAACACACCATACAGACATTCAAGATCAGCTTCAAGACCCTCAGGAACCAATCCAACACTTAAGATAACTTTACCTTGGGTCCCATTGAACTTTTGGACAACTTAATCCTCAGTCACTCTCATTCTATAGGAATGATACCATCTAGAAACCCAATGTCGCTCTCACAAGCTTGCCTGCCAACATTAAGAGACTAAATTTGTCAGTACTATGCTAGTGTCCCTTGGTTTTAAGCCACTTTTTCAGGTCTATAGCCCAAGACACTGCCTAAAATTTCATGAAACCTTCAGAAGAGTAAAATAACATGGAAATTATAGTACTAAATCAAATTATTGAATTCAACCTTGAATGGAACCCTACTGGCCAAGGCAGGAATTTCGTCAAAATTATCACGAATATGTAATCTATAGGTGTAAATAACAGTTCTGAGCATAGGGGTCTCATACTTAGATAATAATCGCTAAGAACGATTGACATATCCACACATTAATTTCCATTCCATCCATTAGGTCGTAGATACATTGATCATTCAATTACAAGTAAAAACATGATGAAAGCCATACACGTTTAGTGTCACAAAACACAAACATAACTAACATAATAGTAGAATAAATAATAATGGAAGTATAATCATATAGACCACATATAATCCATCAAATACTCATAGAAATATAAGGAGAAATAACCTTTCACTAATGATGCAAAATACAAACACGGGATGGGACTTCCATATTCCAACCAACCGCATAATGGCTGAGCCAAATCTCTCTCCAACCATTCACCCTCGTGCCATATTCCAAGCATGAATGTGGGATCTCATAGAACACATCAATCAAAACTCATCCAGGGCTTCTAAAGGACATCCACCTCAACTCATCAAATAATGATTCCACCACACGGTAGGACATCCCCAAAACCATCATCAGATTGGTCTCCATCCAAGCCTTCCAGAGCTTCCAAAGCGTTTTTCCAACCAAGGCTTCCAGGACTAGTAACTCAACCCACAACTTATATAGGGCTCCTAGAGCATTTGTCCAACCAGGGCTTCTAGATAATTTTTCCAACCAAGGCTTCTAGGACTAGTAACTCAACCCAAGCTATTATAGGGCTTCTAGAGGGTTTGTCCAACTAGGGCTTCCAGGACTAGTAACTCAACCCAAGCTAAGGAAACGTGAGATCCAACCAAAACGAATAATGAAAGTAAACCCACAATCACCATGGCTATCTAGGGAATGGAAAGGCTAGGAAATCCATTGTCAATCTCGACCATCCTCCATTCCAAGACATATATAACCAAAAATCCATGCATATGAGATGCATGCCAAAACTAGTGAAAGTAAGATACATGTAACTCGGTACCTGCAAGAAAATATGATGTAACTATTGATCCTGATGCCTTCTTGCACTTTCCTACTCTTCCTTTGCCTTCTTTCTCCAAGAATCCAAGTATTCCACACCCTCCAAGAGTTCTCCAAGAAAATTCTATGTCTCAAAGAGTATGAGAGAGAGAGAGAGAGAGAGAGAGAGAGAGAGAGAGAGTAATGAGAAAGCTCCAAAACTGAACTGACAAAAGGTTACCAGCTAATCCTCAGAAGCCTTTTTATGAATGAGGCCTCTATGTTCTTCATTTTCCATTATTTTCCTTCAATCTCCTCCTCACATGCAACATGTGACCTTTCACCTCCCTTTCTCCTAATTTCCATTACTTTGATAATTAAATGTTCAAAAAATTCCTTTTTTCATTTCCAAAGCCTTAGCCATTTACTTAAACAATCACAAGCGATCCCCATCACTAGGATTTTTCCCAACATTCAGCTTGGAATAAGTGTCCCATCATCCATGTTATTATTTTGCCTTTATTTACTTTTATTACATAGAATTTTCACCAGGGCTGTTATAGAACCCTCCCCCTTAGGGGAGCACCATGGTTGGTGTTCAACAATGCCTATAACCACAAAACTGCTGTAAGAAAAATATACTACCAATGGAGCTTTATAACTTAGCTCAATGCAGTATTTACAATGATCAACTTGCTGAGAAGAAAACCAACATGAAGACATAAAAACATAACATCATAATGACATGACACCCATACCACGTATTGGAACTTTATAACATAGCTCATGGTGGTATTTACATTCATATACATATGTACATAAACCAACATCATAAAAACATGTGCCAAGGCATATACCACATCATATACCAAAAACCACACCAAAACACCAAGTCAAAACTGCTTTGCCTTAACTGGAAAACAAGGAAGGATACATAGCTCGCATCTAATCCACCATCTCACATGTAGCATCATCGGGCCCAAATTGCTTCCACTGCACCTTAACCTACTTGACTACTTGGCTCCAGAGCATGAGCACCTTTTACTACAATATACACTAAGGCTCCGACTGGAATTCTCCATCTGGTTCCCCCTGCAATACAGACTAGTCAATCTCATGATCAACATCTTTAACATACTTCTGAAGAAATGACACATGGAAAACATCATCAAATTTCACTGTCAGAGGAAATGAAGGTCGATAGGCTACTGGTCCAATCCTCTCAATGATACTGAAGGGTCCACAAAACTATGGTGCCAGCTTGGCACATGATGTAATCTGCAAGGAGATCTTCTTTGGTTTGATGCAAGTATGCCTATTCCCCAACCTGGAACTCCTTGAATAACCTATTTCGATCCGCATAGCTCTTCTACCTATCATGTGTCGCCCTTATATTTTTCTTGATCACCTACATTTTGTGTTCCATGTCTGCCAACATATCTGGTCCAATCAACACTCTATTAACAGGACCACTCCAACTGATGGGACTGTTGCAAATTCGCCCACACAATATGTCATAAGGACTCATCCTCAAATTTTCTCGACACCCATTATTGTATGTGAACTCTACCAATGGAGGATAATATTCTCACTTTCATTGTTAATGCATCACATACATCCTTAACATGTACTACAATATCTTGTTGACCCTCTCTATATGTCCATCTATCTATGGATGATAAGTTATACTAAAGGCCAACTTTGTGCCGAAACCTACAAATAACACCTTCTAAAACTTGGAATTGAACTTTGCATCCCTGTCTGTCACAATATTCTTTGAAACACCATGCAATCTAACCACATATTGGATGAATACGTGTGATACATCATTAGCTGAAAATGTAGACATTACTGGGATGAAGTGTGCCACCTTTGTTAGCCTATCCATAATGACCATGATGGAATCTTGTTGTTTCAGTGTCCTCGAAAACCCTATGATGAAGTCCATGGAAATGACCTCCCATTTCCACTCTCGAATCACAATTTTTTGTAGTAGTCCACCTGGATGTTTACACTCTGCCTTCACATGCTGACAATCAAAACATGTAGCCACAAACTTTGCTACATCCTTCTTCGAATTTGGCCAATAGTAAAATATATTCACTACTGTCAATGTCTTCTGATAACTTGGATGACCTAAATAAGGTTTCACATGAAACTCTTTCAATATCATCTTCTTGAGCTCACTGTTATCTGACACATATATCCTATCTCTAAATCAGACCAATCCATTTGCTGTAAGACGATAACCCATATCATGTGCACCTTCACCTATACATGTACCTGTACCACTACCAGTATCTGCACTTGTACCATCACCTTTACATGTACGTATACCATCACCTGTACCTGTACCTGTAACATCACCTGTACCTATACTAGTACTATGCTATAACCCATGCACAATATCCATATATCTGACATCCTGCTGACTTGTCCACAAGATCCTATCCTATAGATTTGTTCCATAGGAGCTCATAGTTGCTAAGTGATTTACCTATCCTCGCCTACTAAGAGGATTTTCCACTCTGTTCTCTTTACCTTTGATATATTGTATCTTGAGATGAAACTCATTGATCGTAGCCAACCATCGAGCCTGCCTACCATTTAGATTCGGTTGGTCAAATAGATATCACAAACCACTGTGATCACTCATTAATGTAAACCTTCTAGCCAGAAGCTAGCATCTCCAGATCTTCAGTGCATGTATAATCACTCCTATCTCAAGATCATGCGTGGGATAGTTCTTCTTGTTCTCATTCAGTTTCCGCTACTCATAACATACCACATGTTCATCCTATGTAAGGACTCCACCAAATACTCTCTTGCAAGCATATGTGCATACTACAAACTCTTTGTCTAGATTTGCAATTTGTAGCACTGGTGCATGTGCCAACAACTTCTTAAGCTACTCAAAGCTAGCCTCACACTCCTTTGTCCATTAAAACTTCTTACCTTTCCTTTGCAATGATGTGATAGGATAAGAAATTTGTGGGAAGTTCATAATGAATCTCCTATAGTATCCTACCAAACCTATGAAAGTTATCACCTCATCCTAATTCTTAGGAGCTAGCCACTCCATGATGTCTCTTATCTTTTCTGGATCTACTACAATTCCCTCCTTGGAGACAACATTCCTGAAGTAGTGTACCTCACTGTGAAACAAACTACACTTACTGAGCTTAGCATACAACATATGCTCTCTCAACAACCTCAACATTGCTGCTAAATGGTCAACATGCTCTTCCTCATTTTTATAATATACCAACATATCATCAATGAACACAATAAAAAAATCACTGAAATATAGACACAACACACTTTCATCAAGCACATAGACGTAGTTGGAGCAAGAGTTAAGCCAAGTGAAACAACAACAAACTCATAATGCCCATACCTTGTCTTGAACACAACCTTGTAAATGTCCTCCTCTTTGATGTGTACCTGATAATATCCTAATCTCAAGTCAATCTTAGAGAATACTGCTACTCCATATAGTTGATCAAACAAGTCCTCAATCCTCGGTAATGGATACCTGTCCTTGATGGTCACTTTTTTCAACTACCTGTAGTCAATGCATATTCTGAGAGTACCATCTTTCTTCTTCACAAACAATGTCGGTGCACCCAATGGTGATACATTTATTTTAGCTGTAGCTTTAACTCAACCAACTCAGGTGTGCTCACAATATAAGGTGCTTTTGATGTTGGAGCTACCCCTGGCACTAACCTAATAGACAAGTCTACCTCCCTGTGAGTTGGCAAATCTAAAATGTCTCAGGAAATACATTATTGAACTACTATAAAACTGCGTACCTTCTCAACACATCTACATCCTCAACTTCCTTACCGTTATCGCTAAAAATGTGCACTACAAATAAATTACACCCTTTCCTGCAACTGCGCTTTGCTTGCATAGCTATCACCATCCTAACTGATGTAGCTTTCTTCTTACCTTGTATGGCTCTCGGTTCTCCATTGTCATCAACGCACTCAATGGATTTTTCATAACATTCTACCTTGGTTCTATGAAGATTCAACCAATCCATACCCAACAACATATTGTATGAACCCAATGGTAATACATTCAATTGTGTTGTGGTAGGCAGACCATTCAAATAAAATTCACAAGTTCTTACCTAATTATGAACTTGTTTATTCATACCTGTAGCCAACTGCACTAACCAAGACACTGCTACAATTCCTTACTCAAACCACACTTATCCACCAAGTCAGGGCTAACATAACTATGATTAGATCCAGGGTCAATCAAAATAGAAATAACTTGATCACAAAATTACTGTCCATATCAATTATAGATGCCTCATTATCTACTTGTTTGTTATCCAATGCTGCATAGATACATGGAATACTTTGACCAACATCCTCAATAGTTTGTGCCTCCTTCGCACTATATTTCTAAGGTCTACCAAATTGATTCTGCAAATAATCTCTCGTGTGATGATCTTTGCCACAAGTCCAACACTCTATAGGATTGAAACATGTCTCGCTGTTTTGTTCTCTTGATGAAAATACTTGTCCTCTATTTGATGTATTGAAATTCTTAGGCGTTGCAACATTTTCCTTGTTACTTGTATCTCATGGTCTTACTCGCTTCTTGTCCCATTTGCCTTTTTTCTTTGCATTGTGTCTTTGATCTAGCTTAGTTTCAGTTCTCTGCTTCGATTGTTCATAACAATGCTCCAGCTTCCAGATGGCTGCCTCCAATGATCTAGGCTCATCGAAATTGATCCTATATTTGAATGAAACATGTAATCCACCAACAAATATTTAATCCTAGCCTTCTCCTCCTTGAGGTAAGGCACATACCTCAGCAACTCCAAGAATCTACTAGTGCACTCATCATTTTTCATGGATCCCATCTTTAGCTCATATAATTCCTTTTCTCTATCATCAAAGAATCTCTATGATAGGTAATTCTTCTTCAATAGCCTCTCAAACTCACTCCAAGTCAAGTATTCCTCATTTATACCTTTGACATTCTTCATGTCTTCACAGAAAATGTCTATTTTTCCTTTGAGACTCAATGTAGCCAATCTTGATTTCATGTTCTCTAAATAGTCATGCAATCTAAAGAACCTCTTCATGCCTAGAAACCATGCCTCTGCATATTTTGATTTCTTTACCTCTCTATGAAAAGTAGGTGGCTTTGATTTCTTAAACTCATCTAGAAAATACCCCTTATCAATCCTCCTCTAAGGATAATACCGATGACAATAATAACACTTATCTAAATCAGAACTAGAATCATACATGTGTATATCCCCTCTCTTATCTAGAGTGTCCAACAATCTTCCGTCTCTTATTCTATCATCTCTATTTAATGTGTGACTACCATGTGATCTACTACCATATTCCCCATTAATTCTATCCTCTTTCTCATGACTGATTCGAAGCGGCCCATGTTGCTGCAATTCTGACAAGCTTCGAAGTATGACTACATTGACCTCTACTAACTTTTCTTGTGTATGTATGATTCTATCAGTATCTACCTTAAAACTCCTTATTTCTTCCTTTCAACTTCTTAGTGTCACTACCAAGTTGGAAGAGTTCCCAACACCATGTTGCTCTTATGATTCATAGGGAGAGTCTTTGTATTCAACCATCTCACTAGCCATTTGATATTTCTTCCTGCAACGCATATCATGTCAGCTAAACCAAATCAAAATAAACCAACTTACCTTAGTATAGCTTGGGGAGGGTATCTTGTCTGCAAGATCAACAAATTAGCGTGATACATGTATAACATAATCATGAAAACATATAGAAATATAAAACATAATAATATGACCATGCAACTGTCATTTTTGCTAGGGTCATGACCTCAACAACAAGACACACTGTGAACTCATACATGAAAATCACCATCATTACATCACTATACACTTAACCACATGCAAACATGAAATTCATAAGCTATGCATAACCATCCACACATATGCATAAACACTTATGATCAGGCATCAATTAACAATACTTGAAATCAAACCCACAAGAATGATACATGTAACCAAGCATACAAGAATGTAACCAACAAGAAATATTGCAACCAAACATACTACAATGATGCATGTAAGTGACATAAGTTGACACGTAACAAGTCATACACTCACAATGACACATCCCATACCAAAAACACATTAACTCTGCATGACGACATCACTATAACAATGATCCACATCATGCAAATGGAACAAACACATGGAATGAAAGTGTGAGAGACACATGAAATTTACATGCATGCATGACCAAAAAATAGCCCATCTAGTCCGAGGGTGAACCATGCTCTGATACCACTTTGTAACACCCTCCCCTACATCTACCCAAGAAACTAGACAACCAGGGTAAACATGTGACGAGAGTCGGATATGATATGATTCAACCTGCTAAGTCATGTTAAGGAAGTGGAATCAATGGAAACACACCATAACTACATTCAACTTAAGCTTCAGGACCCTTAGGAACCAATCCAACACTTGAGACAACTTGCCCTTCGGTCCCACAGAACTTTTGGACAACTTAATCCTTAGTCTCTCTCATGCTATAGGCATGACAACATCTAGAAACCCAAAGTCGCTCTCACAGGCTTTCCTGCTAACATCCAAAGGCTAAATTTGTCAGTGCTATGGCAACATTCCTAGGTTTTTACCCACTTTTTCAGGCCCAGAGCCTAGGTCACTACCAAAAGTTTCATGACAACTTTAGAATAGTAAAATGATAGTACTAAAGAAAATGCTTGAATGAAACCTTGACTGGACCGATATAGCCATGAAAGGCATTTCATCATACATATCATGAATATGTAATCTACATGTGTAAATAGCAATTCTGAGCACAGGAGTCTCATACTTAGCTGAGAATCGCTAAGAACCATTGACATCTCAATACATCAATTGTCATTCCATCCATTAGGTCATCGGTACATTTATCATTCATTTACAAGTAAAAACAGGATGAAACCCATACACAACTGCTGCCATAAAACGCAAACATAACCATCTTAATAGCACCATAAATACTAATGAAAGTACAATCGTATAGGCCACATATAATCCATCAAATACTCATAAAAATGCAAGGATAAATAACCTTTCGTTGATGATGCAAAAATCCAAACCCGGGTCCATGTTCCACTTGACTGTAGAATGGCTAAGCCAAATCTCTCTTCATCTATTCACCCTCGTGCCATATTCCAAGCATGAATGTGGGATCTCATAGAACACATCAATCAAAACTCATCCAGGGTTCCCAGAGGCCACCCACCTCAACCCATCAAACATTGATTCCACCACTAGGTTAGACATCACCAAAACCATCATTATATTGGTCTCCATCCAATCCTTCTAGGGCTTCAAGAGCGTTTGTCCAACCAAGCCTTCCAAGATTAGTAACTCAACCCAAAGCTTATACAATGCTTCCAGAGCATTTTTCCAGCCATGGCTTCAAGTTCTAGTAACTCAAGCCAAGAAGGGTTTCCATAGTGTTTTTCCAACAAACACTTCCAGTACTAGTAACTCAACCCAAGTTGTTGTAGGGATTTCGAAGGGTTGGTCCAACAAGGTCTTCTAGGACTAGTAACTCAACCCAAGCTAAGGAAACATGAGAACCAACCAAAATAAACAATGAAAGTAAACCCATAATCATGATGGCTATCCAGGAAATGGAAAGACTAGGAAATCCACTGTCAATCTCAGCCATCCTCCATGTCAATGATAGATCGCAACCAAAAATCCACATGCATATACCATGCATGCCAAAACTAATCAAGGAAACCTAGTTACTAATCACGATGCCTTGTTGTGTGTTCCTACTCTTCCTTTTCCTTCTTGATCCATGAATCCAAGTATGCCACACCCTCCAAGAGTGCTCCAAGAAAACTCTAAGTCTCTAAGAGTATGAGAGAGAGATAATACTGAGAGAGCTCCAAACATGAACTGACAAAAGGTTACCAACTGATCGTCATAAACCTTTTTATGAATGAGGCCTCTATTTTCTTCATTTTCCATTATTTTCCTTCAATTTCCGCCTCACATGCAACCTATGACCTTTCACCTCCCTTTTCTCCTAATTTCCATTATTTTCATAAATAAATGTGCCAAAAATGCCATTTTTCCATTACAAACCCTTAATAATTTCCTTTGCCAATTTCCTTAGCCATAAACAATCACAATGGATCCTCACTATGATTTTTCCCAACATTCAGCTTGGAATAAGTGTCCCATCCATGGTTATTATTTTGCCTTTATTTACTTTTATTACATGGAATTTTCACCAAGACTATTACAGTTTCAATGTGTGTTGAGAGTCAGTTTGTAACACCCTTGGCTATGTAAATATTTCATTTACTTTTACAGCATATCACTTGGTAAATGTTGGACTAGTGAAAGTCCAGGTAAGGAACTTTAGATAAACCAAAGTTATTTTAATTTCGATTTCTTTTAAAATTTTGGATGATGAGTAAGTTAAGGAATTACGGGAAAATGATTCCAAGAAAATAAATATTTAATCTCCAAGTAGTTGAGGTAGTTACCTCTAGCTCCTCCGTGAAGGACAAAACACCTTGATTAGTGAGGCAAAATGAGAGAGAGAAGAGAGGAAGGTGCAGAAAAAAAAGAAAAGGAAACCTTGGGTAGAATTTTGTCAACACTAGCAGGACACTGCTGTGGTTATTCTTGAGCTAGATAAAAGTCTAGTGGAAGCCCCCAATAACTGAAAGATATTGGTTGGACTTAGAGTCTCGAGGCCCAGGAGTCTAACTACTGTTTTCGATTACTAAGGAATTAAAGAGGCTCGGGGTGATACTTGGATGTAATTGCCATGTCCCATTGGTTGGATGGAAGAGATGTTTCCAACATAATTCTTATCTGAATAGACTACTGCAGATAATTTTTTGAACTTCCATAGTTGTTATTGAATGAGTGCTTATGAATAAATAGGTATTATTAATTTATCTTAGTATATGCTTGTCTATGGCCAGCTAAAGTAGGCTTATGGTCTGTGTGTGTGAAAGGTAAAATTGCTTGGAAACTGTGGTTTTTGTTTCTTTATTAAGTTGTTTAAGAAGGAAAAGAAAGTGTGGTTATTGTTCTTTATAAAGTTGTGATTGATGTTCTTTATTTAATTGAAAAAGAGGAAAAGAATCTGCCTTGACTCAAACTCATATGAAGAGACCAAACAAGAGGAGTCCCGACAAATACAACAGAGACAAAAAAAGTTATATCAGAGAATCTGTCCAATAGAATGTCCTTTTTATATCGAAACAGAGGAAAATTCATGGCAGTAATATTTATTGGAAAGAGGACCTGGTTAACTCCTAGCTGAACCAATAATGGTTCATTTGAAGAATAGTCTAGAGTCTACTGACATTTTAGCCATGCATTTCATGGGTAGGAAGTAGGTCACAAGTCAGGTCCCACTAACCCACTAGGCACTATTACATATCATTGCAAGAAAATAGGAATAATATACATAAATACAAAGATGTAGGAAATTATTTATGGAAATGTTCATAGAAAACATATTAAACCAAAGGCGTGGTGGTTAAAATTGTAGTGAAAACTAGGACTAAACTAAATGTAAAACATGCATAAAATATAACCACTATTTATTCCACTAAACCCTCATTATACAAAATAAAAAGGGTTGTAACCCTTTAACTAACAATATTTATGCCTGTGTAGGTTCCATTAGAACTAATAACATGAGTGGCTATCTCTGGCGTTAAAGGAACTACTTGTAGGACCTACAAAGGAATATCCCTTTAATCATTTGCACAAAGGTGTAATGATAGCCCAAACCAGAAGAGGGAACAATATCTATATATATTTTTCAACACTAGAATCACATGCAAATATCAATAAGGGCTTTCCAGTATATGTTTAAATTGTAATAGAAACAACAGTAATTAAGGTATGTAACCTTCGAATTAAAGGTAGCCATAATCCCCTTTCCTATCAAATCTAAAACCCTAGCTAGAAAGGAATCACTAAGATTCATGGCTTGTAGCTAGTATCACACGTAACTTATAGAAAAATATTGTGCCAAAGTAAAGAAAAGGGTATGGACCCTCAAAAGACAAAGGGAAGTAAATGAGCCAATTGCAGAAACTACACAAGAAGAAATAGTTAGATTGTCGCGGTCTTACCTACAAAAACAAATACTGAAACCCAACTTGTCAGTGAAATCCTATGCAATAGGAAGAATGACCTTGGAGGAAATAAAAAAAAGCGTAGGGGTTATACCTGTCAGGGTTGGTAAATGATCCATTGAATCACTAGAACACAGTAAAACCCTTACCAGATAACCTGAAGCCACTAGAATTAAAAAGAAAAAACTCATGACCTGATAGATGGCTTCTTCCTACCTAGTTGTATGTCGTCTATCACGTATCTCCACCAATAACTGAAGAAAGAACCATGTTTCCTCCTTGACAAACCAAACCCATAGGATTTAAGACCACAAATGTAACATGCTAACCATACATAAATCGAATAAAATTTGAGTAGTAATTTTTATTGAAGCACCTACGTGGGCACTGAGCATTTCAAGCATAACAACTAACCCAATTGTAGAATCTTGAAACCCTCCAAGAAATGGCAGAATGACGGATTGAGCCACCAGAGGAGTTGATCTAGTTACCTGAACCACTTGGAGAAGATCTTCATCATAGGTTTAGCTCTAGTAGATTTGAGGGTAGATACAAGAGCCAAGTGTCTAGTGTAAATGATAATCACATATGTCGAGAGAGGTCTACAGTCATGGGAGTGTATGCATAAACCATTTATTATTAAAAAAATACAATAAGGTCCAATTAATATTCATAACATGAACATTAAATTATGCTCGAAATGTGTGCCAGGGTTGTGAATAATCATATATAGAAATAACATATGCGAATTACCATCAATGAACTTATTGAAGGTTAGGTGGGTAACCTTAGGTTGACGAAAACCCTTTATAAACCATGTTAAGTGGTTGTGTGTGTAAATATTTTATTTTATTTTATTTTTATTATTATTTATGTGGGTTATAATGCATGTGACAAGTGGTATTAGATCCAAGCTACAAAACTGTGGCATGTTGGGCAATTGAATAACATGTGTAAATGTATTCCCATAGAGTAAGCATGCTGAGGAGAGGAGCGGAAAGTACACACCCATTAAGGCCCTCTCTGGAATTGAGTCCCATAATAGTTCCAGGGGCCAATCCTGAAGTATGGGTCCAACTGGGAGGGGGACAACCACACCCCACTACAATATTGCTAGAGACTATTCAACAATTGAAAAACAAGATGGCTCATCATTGAGCCGAAGATGAAAGATTGATGAGAGATCAAGAGAAAATTTTGAAAATAATTTCTAAATGAAATAATCATAGAAACTCTGCACTGAGCTCTAAAACTGAGGAAAGGCATGAAGGGCAAGAGTAGACAGATGATAAATTACATGTGGAAAGTCACACTTAGAGTAAGGAAGAGGACAAGGGTTAACAAGGTGAAGAATTTGTTAGTGTCTCTGATTATAAGAAGAATAAGAAGAAAAGTACAAAATTAAAAGGAGAATTTAAGAAAAATTAAACCCTCGACCTTTGACTGGGAAGTGGCAGAAGCTGTGAAGGCTTGGCTAATTAACATGAACAAATACTTTCAGATTTATGAATACAATGACAATACAAGAGCTATGCTATATATCTATCAACTTCATGCGAAATCCATGTTGTGGTGGGTAGAGGTCAAAAATTTTCATGCAATTGATGAGCAAGGAGTGATGTAGGGATAATTCCAAAAATACTTTAAGGAAAAAATATCTGATTGGGTGCTTCTATGATGATAAAGTGAAAGAATTCCATGCGCTCTAGTTGGGACAACCCTTAATGGATGAATTCGTGACTAAGTTCAGTTCCTTATTGAGATATGTGCCTTATATAAGGGAAGAAAATGCCAAAGTACATCATTTTATGAGTAGTTTACATGTGTTTATGAAGGAGCACTTTGAATTTGATAACCCAAAAACTATGAATGAGGATGTTTAGAAAGCCTAGGTATGCTATCAATAGATGAAATAGAAGGGGGAAATTAGTAAGAGTTGGATGAGTAAAAAGGGGTAGAAAAACCCTTCTAGTGCAAAAAATCCAAGGAATGTAAACACCAGAAACTTTGCAAAGGCTAGCATAGTAGGTCCTTTAGAAGGATTCAACAAAAGATTAAATCAGAGGATGAACCTAAACATGTTGAACCATCTAGTAAACTGGAGATGGGATAGACGTGGAGACCTCCCTTGTAGTGTTGGGGTTATGGGGATCCCCATCACTACAAACATTTCCCCCACTGCACCAGGATCGAGTAGGTTACAAACATTCAAGAAGTTCCAACAGTGGGAGAGGTAGAATGAAATATACCTAAGATTAGTGATACCTTAGAGGATCATCAAGAAAAATATTAGACTACTATGATTGAACTTGAAGGTAAGATGTTTAATCATGATGTATCTATTTTGGTAGATCTTGGATCAAGCTTAAGCTATGCAATTCCTAAAATAACATGTATGTGCCACATACAAACCCATAAATTTAAGAACCATTGGTTGGTACAGCTGGCTACTGGGGCCAAGAGGAGAGTAACTGCAAAACTAGATAATTGTCCTATTGAAATAGGAAAGTAGAAAATCTGTGTAAATTTGAATTTATTACGCTTGGGGTTGTATGATATCTTAATCGATATCGATTGGTTAGAAGGAATTTGTTCCTTAGTGAACTGTAATGATAAAACCATTAGTTATCTCTCAGAGGTGGGTGCCAGAGAAGATATTTAGGGAATCAAGAAACCCAGGAAGCTGTGACCAATTAGTGCTTCCCAACTAGGAAAATGTATTAGGAAAGGATGCCAAGTTTACGTGGTATAGGTGGGATATACTAACTCCAAGGATAAAATTTCTTCCCTAAAAAATTTACTGATTATTCCATATTTTGTTGTTGTGTTTTTGAAAGAAATCCCTGGATTTCCTCCCAAATGAGATTTAGACTTTACCATATAATTTATTCCGAGGGATACACCTATGTCAAAGACCCCTTATCGAATGACTATCCCTGAAGTAACAAAGTTAAAGATGAAACTACAAGAGCTACTTGATAAAGGCTATATTTTCCCAAGTGTATTGCCCTAGGGAGCCCCTATATTGTTTGTTAGGAGGATGGAATGGTGAGATTATGTATTGATTATAGGCATCTTAATAAATTAACTATTAACAATAAGTACCCTTTACCTAGTATTAATGATTTATTTGATCAATTTAGGGGTGCCATAGGGTTTTCAAAGATTGATTTATGACCAGGATACCATCAAATAACAATAAGAGACAAAGATATTCCTAAGACATCCTTTAGGACTCTATATGGTCATTATGAGTTGGTTGTGTTACCATTCGGGTTTACCAATTCTCTAAAAACCATCATGAGCCTTATGAATGGTATTTTTCACCCTTATCTTGAAAAGTTTGTTTTAGTATGTATCGATGATATTCTGGTATACTTCGAGAACCTAGAAGAACATAATAAAGATTTACAAATAGTCTTGCAAATTCTTAGGGAACATCAATTGTATGCCAAATAAAACAAGTGTGACTTTTATAAGGATCAGATATAGTACCTGGGACATGTAATATCTATAGATGAAATTGATGTAGATCCTAAGAAAATAAAGACCATTATGGAATGGATAATCCCCTATAATGTTTTTGATATATGATATTTTATGGGATTGGAGGGGTATTATCATCGATTTATTGAAGGAATATCTAGAATTACCTATCTTATAACTTCCTTACAGAAAAAGGGAAAAATGTTCAGATGGATAGTGGAGTTCCAACAAAGTTTTGAACAATTGAAACATTTATTAACCACTTTCCCGATATTAAAAATTGAAGAACTGAAAAAGGAATTCCTCGTCTGCACTT
Organism: Pinus taeda; assembly: GCA_000404065.3. Lineage (NCBI taxonomy): Eukaryota > Viridiplantae > Streptophyta > Pinopsida > Pinales > Pinaceae > Pinus > Pinus taeda. The sequence goes on from APFE030793433.1 coordinate 103,894, forward strand.
ACACATGTAAGGAAAGAGTGGGAGATACATTGATGCAAGAAGGGAAAGTCATTGCCTACGAATCTCCGAAATTGAAAGAACATGCGAAAAAATATTGTTCTTATGATCTAGAGTTGAATGTGGTGGTGCACACTTTAAAGGTATGGAGGCATTATTTATTAGGCAAGAAATTTATTTTCAAGGCCAACCAAAATAGTTTAACTAATTTCTTTAATCAACCCAACCTCAATATGTGGCAAGCAATATGGAAAAAAACATCATGTGAGTTTGACTTTGATATTATATAGGGGTGATTTTGGGGGCGAATGTTCACCCTTTGGCGAAATTAAGGGGTTTTAAATTTTTAGTGGGCGAATATTTTGTATCATAGTACATTTTTACAAATCACCTCAAATAGCCCACCTTATTTTAAGGGAGAGGGTAAAAAAGGTAAATTTAGCCCTTGAAATTAGGAGTTACAACCTTCCATTCGCCCATTTTCAAGAATAGGTTTTATTTAAGTGAATCCATTCGCCCATTTTCAAGAATAGGTTTTATTTAAGTGAATCCTATGGATTTATAAAAGAGGTATCGTAAATTAATAAAAATATAAATAAATGAGAAGTATGGTAAATAAATAAAACATTTCTTATATTAACTCCATAAGTCACCTTATATACATACAAGGGTGTAAACAAATAAAAATATAAGTAAAGTGGAGGTATGGTAAATAAATAAAAATATAAATAAAATAGACGTATGGTAAATAAATAAAACATCTTTTTATATTTAGTCCA